>JAGFNQ010000100.1:326536-346695 GCA_024364735.1 Boesenbergia rotunda | reverse complement strand
ACTTAATTTTTGATGAAGAAATCAACTCAACATCTAATAATCCAGATTTAACTTCATCAAACTCTGACCAAGAAAATAATGAACAAACTATTGAACCCTTAATTGAACCCTTAAACGAACTAACCATTGAACCAATTAATGAGTCAACTGAACCAAGTATCGAACCAACAAATGAACCAGCCCAAAGAGTCGAATCAAATAGTGAACCAAACCGACCAGCCGGACCTGAGGCTGAACCAAGCTCTAGAAGAACCAAGAAACCCAGACTCAGTCACCCAACCGATCAAATTGTGGGTGATCCAACTCTAGGAGTCAGGACTAGATCCTCCTATAGAAACCTTAGTCAAATAGCTATGATATCGAAAATAGAACCTAAAACTATAGATGAAGCTCTACCTGATCCTGATTGGATCATAGCTATGCAAGAAGAGTTAGCCCAATTTGAGAGGAACCAAGTCTGGGAACTAGTGCCTAAACCTGAGAGCAAATCCGTCATTGACACTAAGTGGGTCTTTAGGAATAAATTGAATGATTAAGGAGAAATAGTCAGAAATAAAGCCCGCTTAGTAGCAAAGGGATTCAGCCAAGTAGAGGGATTAGACTACGATGAAACATATGCCCCAGTAGCTAGACTTGAGTCCATTAGAATATTGTTAGCCTTTGCATCCCATAAAGGATTTAAATTATATCAAATGGATGTAAAGTCAGCCTTTTTAAATGGATTCATTAAAGAAGAAGTTTATGTAGGACAACCCCAGGGTTTGAGGACTTAGACAAACCTAACCACGTTTACAAACTAACCAAAGCATTATATGGGCTAAAACAAGCACCTAGGGCCTGGTATGAACGGTTATCAACCTATTTAACTTCTAAAGAATTTAAACAAGGCCAAATTGACTCAACTTTATTTATTAAAACCCTAGGAAAAGATATATTTATTGTCCAAATTTACGTAGATGACATAATCTTTGGGTCCACCAACACAAACTTCCTAAAAGAGTTTGTCAAAATAATGGAAAATGAATTTGAAATGAGCTTAGTTGGTGAGCTTAACTTTTTCCTAGGCTTACAAATTAAACAAACTAGGGATGGTAACTACGTTCATCAATTCAAATATGCTAAAGAGTTAATAAAGAAATTTAAAATGTATAACTCTAAAAGCATAAGTACCCCCATGGCCACTAATGTAAAAATAGATAGTGACCCTGATGGTAAACCAGTGGACCTTAAACTCTATAGGAGTATGATAGGTAGCCTACTGTACCTTATAGCCAGCAGACCTGATATTCTTTTTGCTGTAGGGATGTGTGCTAGATACCAAACCTGTGCTAAGGAAACGCACTTAGCAGCCCTAAAAAGAATATTAAGATATGTAAAGGGCACCCTAAATGTAGGGATTTGGTATCCTAGGACCTCAACTTTTGATTTGACAGGATACTCAGACTCTGACTATGCTGGCTGTAAATTAGATAGAAAGAGCACAAGTGGAAGCTGTCAACTGTTAGGTCAGAGTCTAGTTAGTTGGTGCAGCAGAAAACAACACTGTGTAGCTCTATCCACAACTGAAGCTGAGTATGTGGCCTTAGGAGAGTGTGTTGCTCATCTTTTATGGATGATGCACACACTTAAGGACTTCCAGCTCAACTACACCCAAACTCAAGTATTTATTGACAATATAAGTTCAATTAATTTAACTAAGAACCCAATCCAACACTCAAGAACCAAACATATAGAAGTCAAACATCATTTTGTAAGAGACCATGTAGCCAGGGGTGAAATAGTACTTAAGCATATTGACTCAAAATCCAACTTAGCTGATATATTCACAAAACCCTTACCTGAATCTGAGTTCAGTTCACTAAGAAGGCAGTTAGGAATGTGCTCTGTAGAATAGATTAATTTTTTTTGCTCTACTTGATTTAAAAATTTATTTCTAAAAATAGAATTTGAAAAACTGTTTTACTTAATTTCAAAATCAGTTTTCATTTTCGACATAGTTTTATTTTTATTTCAAAACTACCCCCTTCAAAACTAGGGCTTTTTCGAAAATGGACTTAGCCTAGGCCCTAACCCTAGAACTGCATGCACCTATAGACTTAGAAGCCAGTATCTCACAAGCACTTTAGGGTACTTTTGGTTGATAACCTAGAAAAGGTTGAGATGCATAGGTCTTTGCCTTAATTCAAGATGCTTTAAGTCAGTGCATCTGCAGTAATTGGGGCACTAAATACAACTTACATAGCAATCAAGTTAAGTGTCAAGTTTAGAAAATCTAACTTGAACAGAAACACTTAACTTGACTAACCCTAGCAAAAACTACTGCTTATAACAGTTAGTAAGTAGCTAATTGGGTTAGACAGATCCCTACAGAGAAAATTAACTGATTTAGTTTAAGTCTAATTATGAATTGGTTCAGTACAGCAAAATCTTACTTATTTCCTTTATGCAATCTTATTTCTGCTATATTTATCTGTTTTGATATATGGCAAAGGGGGAGAGATAGGAAAGGAGAGAGTAAAATTAATTTTTTTAACTCTATCCTTTAGTAAAATTAATTTTTTTTTAACTCTATCCTTTATTCAAAAAGTTTTCAAAAGTTTTCTTATCCTGTATTCAAAAAAAATTTCAAAAATATTTAAGCTTTTCAAAATTGACTAAAGTAATTAAGTTCTTAAAGCTTTCAAAATTTTTACTTAAGCTTTCAAAATTTTGCTAAGTACTCAAGCCTTTCAAAATTTTCTAACTTAAGCTTGTCAAAAATTTTTTAAACTTCTATAAGTACTTTAAGCTTAAGTTTCTCAAAACTGTATAAGTACAATGTTACTAAGTACTTAGTTTTTTATTTAAGTACTTAAGTTTTCCAAATGTACTTTATTAAGTACTTAAGTTTTCAAAATTATTAAGTACTTAAGTTTTCCAAATGTACTTTATTATGTACTTAAGTTTTCAAAATTATTAAGTACTTAAGTTTTCCAAATGTACTTTGTTAAGTACTTAAGTTTTCAAAATTATTAAGTACTTAAGTTTTCCAAATGTACTAAAGTGTTTCAAAGTTTACTAAGTACTTAAGCTTTTCAAATCCTACTAAGTACTTAAGCTAACACTTTCAATACTTAAGCTTTCTCAAATCTTAAAGCTCCAAACTTTTTAAGTACTCTAAAATCATGTTTCAAAAACTCTCCTATGTACTTTTAACTTAAGTTATTAAAAGATTTCTAAGTACCTAAATTTAAGTTTTCAAAGTACAAGTAAAGTAGTTTAAACCCCACGAATTTTTGAAAAATCTAGGGGGAGATTCCTTCCAGGGGGAGGGAACAAAATTTAACCTTTTTATGCTTGCTTAAACTTAACTTTTTGAACTAGGGTTGACATAAATCAAAAAGGGGGAGATTGTTGGTGCAGAATGCACCCAAGTCAAACCTGTGTTTTGATAATGGCAACAGAGGTCAAAAGTTAAGTCTTACTTGTCTTCTAACAAGTTACTCTAGTGTGCAGAGACAAAGTCCTAGCGAAGGAATACTAGGCACCTGGCGAAGGACTGTCAGTATCCAAGCCCTAGCGAAGGACTGCTAGGCAACTGGCGAAGGACTGCCAGTATCTAAGCCCTAGCGAAGGACTGATAGGCAACTGGCGAAGGACTGCCAGTATCAAAGCCATAGCGAAGGACTGCTAGGCAACTGGCGAAGGACTGCCAGTATCCAAGACCTGGCAAAGGACCGTCAGGCAAAAGTCCAACCAAAGGGTTGGTTGGCATCAGGTACATTCTCTCGAGAGGAGTAGGTGAGGACGCGTTCCCCGTCGAGGGAACAGTAGGCGTCGGTTCAACCTAGGGTTCCATTTTGGAGACCCAAAGTCAGAACCAAGATAGCTAAGGCTGTATAAACAAATATTTTATTGCTTTTTTGTGTTTTGGACTAACCCTGGATGCAGGGCCAAAGGAAGGAGTGTCTGCAGCTCAGATAGCCTCAAAGGAGTGAGGCAGTGGCTGAGTAGGGCGCCCGGAGTGTCCCGGGCGCCCCCAAGGTGCATACAAAACAAGTCAAGAGAAAAAGGCTTCGAATAGCTGCTGGGCCGGGCGCCCCCGCTGCTCCCGGGCGCCGCCAGCGCCCCGGGCGCCCCAAGCGCAAGCTACCGAAGCGCACCCTCATGAAGCTAAGGGATAGAGTTTGACCCGGTCAACCCGGACGCCCCCAGCGCTCCGGGCGCCCCGGTCAAAGCGGATCCCGAAGATAAAGGGATCAGACGCGACCGAGACATTTCTGGATCGGGTGACATGTGGGGGGCGCCCCCGACGTCCCGGGCGCCCCCAAGCCCTATATAAAGGGCCCTCGACCCCAAGCTTCAGCAACAACTTCCAATCAACGCTTCTACGCTCTTCTGCTCTCGCGCTTCGCCTCGGAATCCTTCCAACTCGAGCCGACGACGTCCTGCTGCTCCGAAAAAGTCGATCTACCCCGGACGTCGGTAAAAGAGCAATTTAAGTTTACTGTACTTAATTCTGTAATACCTTTTTGTAAACTATTTGCGCCTAATATAGAATTGCCCAAAGTAAACGGTCAACGACTGTGGGCCTTGGAGTAGGAGTCGCCCCAGGCTCCGAACCAAGTAAAATCGACCGTGTCTTTGTGTTGTTTTATTTAATCTTCCGCTGCGCACTTGCTCTAAAATTTTCCGAAGCGATTTCCGATATTCGCCCCCCCCCTCTATTGGTTTTCTCGATCCAACATCAATCTTGTGTCAAAGAGTCCCATTTGGTTGTAGTCAAGAGGATCCTAAGGTATGTTAAAGGTACCCTCAATGTCGGGCTATGGTATCCTAGAACCCCTAATGTTGATCTTATTGGATACACCGACTCAGACTATGCGGGATGTAAGCTAGATAGGAAGAGTACTAGTGGAGGGTATCAATTCCTTAGGTCTTCCTTAGTTAGTTCGAGTAGTAGGAAACAATCATGCGTTGCCCTATCAACAACGGAAGCGGAATATGTGGCAATGGGTGGGTGTGTTTCCCAACTCCTTTGGATCATGCACACTTTAGAAGATTATGAGTTACATTATACCAAGGTCAAAGTCTTGTGTGATAATGTAAGTACAATCAACTTGACCAAAAATCTGGTTTATCACTCTAGAACAAAACACATTGAAGTGAAACATCACTTCATTAGAGACCATGTGGCAAGGGGAGACATAGAACTACACTATGTTGAATCAAAGTCGAACCTAGCCGACATTATTACCAAGCCTCTTCCCGAATCGGAGTTTACATCCTTAAGAAGAGACCTTGGAATGCGTTTTGTAGAAGTATAGGATGAACCTTGGGATATTACATTTGAAAAAGTGTGCTTAATCCATTAGGGTGATACATTTGGTTCACTTATGCTTGTGGCATATTGTTGAATCATTAAAAGTATCAAAATATGAAACCTAGACCAACTATGGGGAAGACAAGTGTTTAATCAATGGACACTTTGCCCAAAAATCTTAGTTGGGCATTTTAAACTTTTGAAAACCATTTTATGTTTTATATGCTTTGCCATGCTTTTAAAAGATATATGATTGCAAAATTAGATTGTTATTTTGATACAAAACTTAGTGGTTTTCAAGGATTTTGAGTTTTATCAAAGGTCAAGCATGTTTGAAATTTTATATGGATTGATATTTTTTCCTTGATAGAATATATCATTTCAAACATGTCTACAAAATTTTAAAATTTTTGAAATTTTCTGGATTTTTCTGGAAGCTTCTGAATTTTGGATCAGAAGGTGAAATATAGCACTGACAGAGTGTCAGTCGACTGCCCAGAGCGCAGTCGACTGGCACGCATGTTTTCAAATTCTAAAACTTTTTTTTTCAGAAATCTAACTTTCTCTCATTTGATGCCATAGAATTGGGTTGCTTGAGGCAATCATTTTGATGGTGTCAAAGGGGGAGAATGAGTGGTTTAAGTTAAAATTTTGACTTGAAATGGATGGTTTAAAGTATTTTGTCTAACTTAGACCTTGGATGATTAAAAATGGGAAAAGACATGGATTAAGGGGGAGGTTACCTCTTAGGTTTTGATATGTCTTGCATTTTTAATGTTGTTTAGTGTTAAGTTGAAACTTAACTTGGATCATGAGTAGAATTGAAAATGGGAAAAGACATGGATTAAGGGGGAGGTTACCTCTTAGGTTTGCTATGTCTTATGTTTTTCAATTGGTATCTATTGTTACTGTTATTGTTGACTGTTATTTATATCTAAACTTAAACATATTACCACACATCAAAAAGGGGGAGATTGTTGAGGCAATCGACCCTAAAATGATTGGAAGATCATGGTTTTAATGTGTGTGTGTGAATATGTTTAAGGTTGGAGTGTTATGTTGTATTTGATATGTGTGATTGAGTTTGCAGGACTTGGAAAATCACACATGGTGAACATATCCGAGGGACGAGAGCCGAGGGAGGAGGACTCCAAGGGCAAGCCGGGAAGTGGACTTCAAGGGCACACGTGAAGGGTGGCATGGAGGCAAGCCAAGGGAAGGCTTGTGTGCGCATCCGAATGACGAGAGCCAGAGGAAGATGACTTCAAGGGGCGAGCCAAGGGAGTGAACCTGAAGGCTCACGTGAAGGAGTATGTGAAGAATGGCTGGGAGTGAGTGGGCAGTCGACTGGCCAGAAGGCAGTCGACTGCCAAAACTCACAGAAGGTTTTCAGCCTTCTACCAGTCGACTGGCCCAGAGGCAGTCGACTGGTGTACCCCAAAAACTAGCCGTTGGCTAGCAATTAATGCTAGGCTAGTTGACTGCCCCAGGGGCAGTCGACTGGTGCGGGGCTGGATAGACTGCAAGTTTGTCCTGTTCTCTTATAAAAGGAGGATCTTTTTGCACGTAAACGGTACGGTTCCGTACTGTAACGAAGTGTTTCTCGTGTAAAAAGCATTCTCATCTTCCTCACTCTTCAATCACTATATTCTGTAAAGAGGAAGACAACATTCTGTAAAAGTTTCTCCACCTGAAGGAGATTTTTCTTAGTGGAGGTGGAGTACGTGCGTGGATTCTTGGATTAGTCACCCATTTGGGTGGATACCAAGTAAATTCTGATTGTTAGCATTGATTTTATTGTCCTTTGCATATTATTATTTCCGCTGCGTTAACAACCTTGTAGAGACGTAAACGAAAAAGTGCTATTCACCCCCCCCCCCCATCTAGCATGCCTGTCGACCTATCATAGATTCAACGCCGTCTTCTGGTATCGACGGTTGCTTGCAAAGTGATGCAAGAATGTGATTCTAAACTCCAGAAAAGAGTTTATAGAACCCTATGACAGTCTTTGGAACCATCTCTGAGCGATCTTGACAAAGTGTTCAAGAACACTCGGCACTTAACACCATCTGTATACTGGTGCAAAAGGGTCGCGTTCTCGAATATGTAGGCATGAACCTCAGTATCTGTCTTCCCATCGTGGTCAGCAATTTCGGGCCCGCGAAACTGCTTTGGCATGGGATCTTCTATGATGCCCGAGGAAAAGGGAGTGGAAGGTGCCTTCGAGAAGGCTCTGGGGTTCTCTCTCTTCCCTGGTCCTTTTTCCTGCCTCAGTGCGCTTGAGACTATAGAGTTGGCCTTCTCTAAATCTCTCAGAGAATCTAGTCGGTATATAGGAATTACTCCAGCATGTCCCACCGGTGGTGAGACAGATCTCCGGTGTTGGGGATGCGAGGTGGAGATCCTGGGGATCTCCCCCTGCCCAGAGGCCACTCATTATGAGGTGGCTTGCTCGATTTGGTGCTGTTCGAGAGCCCCTTTGGCAGCGTTGGCCACCAGGCGATCCAATTCTTCTTTCACCAGGATGATGGGTTGTCCCTCTGGCTCTGCCATCAGTGCTCCTTCTGGTGCTTTGATTTATGATTTCCCATAGACGGCGTCAAACTTGTTCTGGAAGGAATCAACATGGACGGCCGGTCATCGGAGTCCAGCCCATGAGGACGATGATGAAAGGAAAGGAGGTCTCACCCTGCGCGATTAACACGAGCATTAATGGGAACACACCGAAGATTTTCCGGCAGAGCCCACTCCAACACTCAAGTCAGCACTCAAGTCTATGGCAGGAAAAGAACTAAGGAGGAGTTGTGAGTTTAGAGAGTGTAACCCCTTTACCTGGGGGGTGTTGGAGTACCTTTTATACCTGTAGGCTTGATCGCACATACCTCCACGTTCTCCTCCACGTTCCATGTTTGTCGGTTACCTGATAGCTTTTAGGTAACGACTCTTGTGATTATTGAGCCTTAATATATCTGCCACCTTTCCTAAACAGGAAAGGGTAACGGTTATTGGAGTCGGGTTATCGGGTCAATGACTTTTTGGGGCTCCGCTTTCCTGAGTGGGTCTCAGGAGATTTCCTCTCCCGGAAGGGCTTCAGGAGCCTATCTTCCCGGGGAGGGTCTCGGGCTCACACCATCCCGAGTTGGTCTCGGGGATCCGCTTTTCCGAGGGGGTCTAGGGAGTTTACTTGCCCGAGGTGGTCTCGAGAGTCTATCCTGCCAAGGAGGTCTCAGGAGTAGGCATGTCCGAGGTGGTCTCGGGAGTCTACCATCCCGAGGAGGTCTCGAGAGTCTGAGAGAGTCGTTCAGACTCGGTGGACCTTGGCACATAGCTTCTTCATTCCACGTGTCAACCATAGGATGCTCAACCCATCATAGTGAATCGTGCAGGCAGAGATATCAAGGCGAAATGCGCTAATATAGACTCAGACATATCGAGTTTAATTGCTTTCAGACTTGTGGCGATATTAACATCTCTATAATATCCTCCCTAATATTTCTTTTATTGTTATATAACATAGTAACTAACTTCGAAAGAAGTGTGGTAGTCTCGACCTTTTCATTTGCTACTAAATGGTCTGCTAATTGGCAAAGGAAACTCCAAATATCCTCTCTCTCAGTTATCGAGCCTTTAATTGGTACCAAAATGGAAAACTTCATAATGCTTAGACTTATACGATTTTATTTCTCACACAAATGAAATTTGGCTCTCTACTCTATAGTGCTAGCACTAATCAGATGTGCTAGGCAATCGTTTCTTAATGCATAATCTAAGTTCATGCAACCTAAGACTGTGATTACGTATTCTTTTCATTCATCAAAATTCAAACTAATTAATGTCGGGATGCTATTAATACTAGTAATTACATATTACACTGAAATTAAAGAAAGAAATTTATTTAAGCTCATGATTTAACTAAAACCAAGGATATGTATAAGTATAAGTAATAAAATACAAGATTTATGCAAATAAAATAAAATTTAAATGCATATAAATGGGCTCTATATGAGATACTAAATACAATATTACATTTTACTTTGTGGACTAAAATATAATTTGTTAGTGGTACTCTCTGATACAACTCAAATTTTAATTGGTCACATAATGTGTCTTCCTTTGGGCCACTTTATTATGCGTATAATATGAAACTTTATATGAGTTATATTTTGATCTATAGCTCACAACCTTAATTAACCACATAATATATCTTGCGTTAGGCCAACATATTTTATGTATGATCTGAACAAAATAAAATTTTGTTCCATACTTGTAAGTTATATTGAGCATATATCTAACATAAAAATAATTTTTCTTTGAGTCATTACTTCTAGCATAGATATTTGTCTACCAATACAAAATATACATAGATATATGTCTACCAATACAAAATATACATAGATATACGTCTACCAACACAAAATATACTAAATCTACTTAAGGTATTTTCCTTTGGGCTAACACAGTAGTTCAACTTAATAGCATGTTATATAGATAGATTTAAGAAAATACTAAGAACTTTAACTGAATAGATAATCACTTAATCAGTCTTAATAATTTCAAATTAGATTTATTAATCGATTGATATTATACGGTAATACATTAGTTTTACCCAATTGATTTGAAAGTCTACTATATACGACTATATTGATCATGTATAGAATCCAATTGTCCCTATGGGATGGACTAATGGTTAGTGTGTGAATGTTGGTACCATGATGTCTGGGCGTCAAAACCTGGCAAAGCCAGTGTGCCCGCCCTCCCCACGCACTAGCCACAACATCCGGGCTAATAGTCTTCGTGATTTACCTCCTGCGTATTGACTCTGAAACGGATTGACATAGACACTGAAGACGAACGAATCATTTTTTACCATTATGCATAGAACCCAATCGATTCACTTCATCCATAACCAAAAAAAAAATCCTTCGTTTATTTTAAGTGGGAACCACACTTTAATAGGTTTAAAAAAAATGAAATGAATGGGAACCATCATTTCGAAGAAATAATGCTATTGATTGGAAATCATTCAAATCTATTAATAATAAATCCTCTAAACCTTTTAATCCATTAGAAAATTTGCTAGTCGATTCTGTCACGAGTTTAAGACATGTAATCAATTAGATATCAATCCTAATCAATTGAAAGTATAAATCAATTAGTTTGATCAATTCCAATCGAATCGGTTAGGATGTATGTTAATCAATTAGGAAAAATTCATAATCAATTAATGGTAAAATTTTATTGCAACTCAAGGTTCAATTGACAAAATTGTCAATCGATTAGTAGCCTTAATTGATTAATCTAATTGATTAGAAATTGATCCTTTATTCGATTTCATCATCCTAATCGATAGGTGAATTTCACCAATCGATTGGTGTCAACTAAATCGATTGAATCAATCGATTCCCATCGATTCTAGTCGCTATTTTAAGCTCGGTAATTGATTGTCCGACAATGCCAATTGATTGAACTATTGCAATTTGACCTAAAAATTAGGTTAAACATAGCGGTTCTTCCGTTGTTCATTGTGTTCTTCACAAAAACACCAAAAACTTGGAAAACGAGCTTATCCTAGGTTTTTCTTATATGAATTTTGACGAAAAAAATTATGTTTTACTAGGAAAACTTAATCTAGCATACAAATAACAAATCGAAGAAAAAACTTAATCTAGTAGCCATGAAAACAATGAAACGCAAGACTTTGATATCACATGTTGGATCTAGTAAAAACCTAAGCCACATGAATTCTAAAACACGAAGAACTCACATAGAGGAAATACAAGAATAAGAAGATCTAGTTTCATCAATTAAACATGGAATAAAAATGTAATACGTACATAAATATAAATACAAGGAACTTGATTAAACAACCATTTCTCTTAATTTACTCTCTGTTAGTAGTATTACTAAACAACTACACTACTCAGTAACATTTTTCCCTGATCATTGTGTCTTTCAGGATCTTGAGACCAAGCAAACGATTGGGACTGACCGTGAGGTAGGAGGTCTTTATTACTATCATCATGGAACAACAACTACTCTGAAGTCTACAGCCCAGTGTTCAGAAAATAAGCATCAAGAAATCGTGTTATGGCATTCTCGTTTGGGACATTTGTCTTTCCGGTCATTAAAGGTCTTATTTCCTAATCTCTTCTCTTCTGTTTCTCTTGAGTCTCTTCAATGTGAAGTTTGTCAGTTATCAAAACATTGTAGAACTCATTTTTCTGAGTCCTTGAATAAAAGTTCATCTCCATTTGACCTTGTTCATTCAGATGTGTGGGGTCCCTCGCCCATGCCTTCTTTGGATGACTATCGATACTTTATTTCTTTTATTGATGATTACACCCACTGTACATGGCTTTATTTGATGAGAGGTAGAGACGAAGTTCCTCGACTCATTCAATATTTTTGCAAAATGGTTGAAACTTAATTTCACACACAAGTGAAAACTCTTAGATCTGATAATGCACGGCAATACTTTGCATAGTCCCTAAATACTTTTCTAGAGGATTTAGGAATTCTTCATGAGTCATCTTGTCCCTACACACCACAGCAAAATGGAGTGGCTGAGAGGCAAAATCGTCAAATCCTTGAAACAGCACGCGCATTATTATTCCAGCGCCATTTACCCAAATATTTCTGGGCGGATGTTGTTCTTGATGCTGCTTATATCATTAATCGTCTACCATCAAAAGGTCTTGGGTATCGATGCCCTCTCACTATTCTTCATCCTGAAATAACACCCTTACACCTCGAGTATTTGGCTCCCTCTGTTTTATTCATGTTCTTGGTCCCAAATCCTCTAAGCTTGATCCTCGCTCTATACGGGGAATTTTTCTAGGGTATTCCACTTGCCAGAAAGGCTACAAATGCTTTGATCCTGTTACTAGGACTATATATGTCTTGAAAGATGTTACCTTTTTTTAGTCCGAGTCTTATTATTCTCTCCAGACTAGTCCTCAAGGGGAGAATCTTACCTCTTTTCTTGTTCCTCAGGTGGTTCCTTCTCCTATTTCATTAGATGTCATGGAAAATAAAAAAGATGATGCTCCATTACTGGGCTCGCAGGCTTCATAAGAAATTATTACTTACAAGCGATGAAGACATAAGCAAGGATCTACTATTGATCGGCTAGCTGAATCGGAAGCTCTGGCTCCTGATCCTATATCCTCATTGGTTGAACCAATCGCACCCCTAAATATGAATGAGTTAGACCTTCCAATTGCTGTTAGGAAGGGGGTCAGGTCATGTACTCAACATCCTATCTCTAACTACGTTTCTTATTCTCGTTTGTCTTCTTCATATAATGCCTTTGTTTCACAGCTATCAAATCATACCATACCTTCTTCTTATTATGAAGTTGTAAGAGACTCAAGGTGGCTAGAAGCCATGAATGAAGAAGTGGAGGCTCTTAATAAAAATGGTACTTGGGAATTCGTAGATCCTCCAAAGGGGAAGAATTTGGTTGGTTCTAAGTGGGTCTATACTATCAAGTATAACTCAGAGGGTGAAGTAATCAGATATAAAGCCCGACTTGTTGCCAAGGGATTCACTCAAACATATGGGGTGGATTACTTGGAGACTTTCGCTCCAGTTGCAAAACTCAAAACAGTCAGAGTGATTCTTTCACTTGCTTCTCAATATGATTGGCCGCTATTTCAGCTAGATATGAAAAATGTTTTTTTGAATGACAACCTTCACGAAGAGGTCTATATGTTACCACCTCCTGGAATTGAAACAAAAGGAAAGGTTTGCAGGTTGATACAAGCTTTGTATGGACTTAAACAATCACCCAGGGTATGGTTTGATAGGTTCTGCAAAGCCATGACATTGTTTGGCTTTAAACAAGGGAATGCTGATCATACACTCTTTGTGAAAAGGAAAGAGGACAAAACTACCATTCTCTTGATTTACGTTAATGATATGATAATTACAGGCGATGACGAGATTGAAATCTAAGCTCTTAAGTCCAAGTTAATATCAGAGTTTGAAATTAAAAACCTTGGACTATTGAGGTACTTCCTTGGTATTGAAGTTGCTCGATCTCAAGTGGGAATTTATATATGTCAGAGAAAATATGTGCTAGATTTACTCAAGGAGACAGGGAAGTTGGGTTGTCGGCCAGCATCTACACCTATAGAAGTAAGTCATGATCTTACTAGATCTAGTAGGGAAGATCTTACAAATCTAGAAAAGGGAACGTATCAATGGTTGGTTGGAAAATTACTCTATTTGTCTATGACTAGGCCTGACATTACTTACGTTGTTAGTGTAGTGAGCTAGTATATGCATGCTCCTAAAACTATCCACATGAAGGTCATTGATAGGATTTTATGATACTTAAAGTCATGTCCCGGAAAAGGCTTGCTGTTTAAAGGAGGTGGTAATCTGAAAGTGGAATATTATTCTGATGATGATTGGGATGGTTCTAGAAATGATAGAAGATCCATTTCTGGCTATTGCACCTTTTTAGGAGGAAACTTGGTAACTTGGAGAAGTAAGAAATAAAGTGTTTGTGCACGGTCCAGTGCAGAAGCAGAATATCGGGCCATGACACATGGTCTTGCAGTAATGTTATGGTTGGTTTTTTTGTTGGAAGACATGGGTTTAAAGGTTGAATTACCTCTCAGGTTGTATTGTGACAACAAAGCTACCATCAATATTGCAAATAATCCAGTTCAACATAACCAGACCAAACACATCGATATTGATCGCCACTTTATTCGGGAGAGACTCGATTCTGGAGAGTTATGTTTGCCTTATGTTAAATTTGAGGATCAACTTGCCGATATGTTTACAAAAGTTATACCCCAAGCTGTGTTTAATTTTGCCCTTAGAAAGTTAAACATGTTTGATATATATGTTCAACTTGAGGGGGAGTGTTGTGAGTTACAAGAGTAGTTAGGTCTTTTCCTATTTTCTATTTTTTGTATCATTAGGGTTTGGAAGTTATATAAGTCTTGTAAAGGGTCTCAGTTTAATGCATCAAAGTTTTACAACAGATATATTACCTTGAAGATGCAAGGAGCAACAATGTTTAATACAAAATGAAAATCAACAAATATTTATAAGACATCATTATTAAAAAAAAGAATAATTCGGGCTACAAAAGAGATTATTACATAAGAGATTATTTCTGAGAGTTAGTCATGACTTTTAAGTCGTGCTATATGACATCATTATTAAACAAAATAATTTGGTGTGTGAATTTCTCAGTGTTATAAGAGATTATTTTTGAGACTTCTACGGTAACTTTTAAATCATGCGATAATAATTTAATATGGGCATTTTATCAAACTGCGCAGGTAAGAAATTATAATTATCAAAAAAGCATCCTAAGATTTTTTTTTACCAAAGTACGGATTTAAAAATATCTCAAAATATTTAGGATTGGTTCTTAATAAATTTTTAATGTTTACAACATGTAGGCTTCAGATGACTATGGATAAAAATTATATTGGTGCAGTATTTTTGATCACTTTAACAGTTTTTTGAAGCATTCAAAATTTTATATGGTCGACACAAGATCAAAGAGTCTCCCTTCAGTGTTTTCTTGGGCATACAAGAATTGCAGCATATCCGTAGAATTTTGATCAATATATTTAAAAATTGGGATTCAACTTCGCAATCTTTTAGATTCATAGGTACATCTTTTAGTTATGAATTGTAAACACGAACTATATTAAAATAAAATAGAGATGAAGAGGGTCTGAAATGATTTAATTTCAGACCCATTTCAAGCCACTGAAATGATTTCATTTCAAGCCTACCGAGGGCCTGAATTGATTTCATTTCAGACCCTCAGTAGGCCTGAAATGAAATTATTTTAGGTCCAAAGAGAGTCTGAAATAAAGCATTTTATGCCCTTGGTAGGCCTGAAATGAAGTATTTCAGACCCTTGATAAGCCTGAAATGAAGTATTTCAGGCCCTCGATAGGCTTGAAATGGAATCATTTTAAGCCCTCTTTGGGTCTAAAATGAAATTTATTCAAGCCTAACGAGGACCTGAAATTATTTAATTTCATGCCCATGTTAGACCTGAAAATATTTCATTTCAGACCTACGTTGGTCTGATATGAAATCATATTAGGTCTATCTTCTCGAAATAACTAAATTTTTTAGGTGTACCAGTTGCATTCATCAGACGAGATTTGCTTTGTTACTGGGTATAGCAGACCGAGGTGTTTCGATCTCTATTAATTCACCTAAAGTATCGGGTGAACTCTATCTTCCTTACTTCTCAAAAGATAAATAACCTACCAAAACAAGAATTAAGGAGTTACTTAAATATTATGTCAAAAATGTTGAATCAGAAGATGATGTTGTATTAGTGTGAAAATTTTACATTTTGTATATATTTGTTTGTGTTTTATTTTCGTCTAGTTCATATAAGATCCCTCTAAGTCTTATTGATATAGTAAATGGTTATGAGAATCTTGCTAGATTCAACTAGGTTGGAGTCATCCATCAATTTTTATCTCCACAATTACCTAAGATTAGGGACTTATATTCATCAACTCAGAGATACCATACCAGCACCACCCTCCCTTTCCTAAAGGAATTTGCTGGCCTTTTGGCAATGAGTATAATTTTGATGTTAAATTTTATAATATTTTGCCGTCGTTTATGTATTTGTATGTAACACTTGGTATATGCATGGTTTTTGGAGCATGTTCCAATTTAAAAATCATATAATATTAAAGGTCCCCGAATAAATATGTGGAGGAATATTCTTTCGCAAATTAATAAGGTGAGGGCGCTTGTTGACCAACTCTCACCTGAAGAGGTAATTATTCTAAATTGTGACCTATGTTAGTTTGATATGGAGTTGTTAATATGTTGTTAACATTTGTGTACTTGTTATTTGATAGGTTATGATTGAAATAATTCCTACCTAAAATGAAAAAAAACATTGGTTAAGAGCCTTGATATCGGTGATGACATTCCACGCCCAATGGAGACATCACAAGGAGATGACACAGAAGATGTAAGGCAAAGTAGTAAAGAATGTAGTGACTGCATTGTTAAAGACAACTGAATCAAGGAGCTATCATCGGAGAACATGTGTTTGAATGAAAGGGTTAAAGAATTACTTGCAATAATTGAAAATAAGGGCATGAAGACTCAATCAAGCAATCTGGTAGTCAATCCTCTTTTTGAACCAGTAGCTTGTAGAACAAGAAGAGAGGGCGTGACCGAAGTCGGTATGATTACAGGGATACTCCAATTGGCAGTCCATTGTGGCACCAACTATTACCTAAGGGGAAGCGGAGCAGGAAACAAATATCAGATGTAGAGGGTAAAATATCTAAATAAGAACCTATTTTTATGGACAAGGAGAAAAGAAAAATTAGTGGGGATGATATGGTTGAAGAAAGAGAAACAATCACTGTAATGGAAGTCAAGCTTGAAAAAGACGTATAGGAGGAAACAAATAAGATCACTGAACTCTACAAAATGAGGAAACAAACCATTGTCGTATGTGATTTACTTGCATGTAAAATAGGTAAATTAAGTTCATTTTGGTCATTAATTAATTTTTTAATCTGTATGGATGTAGTTTGTGAAGAAGCATTTTATGACTTCAAAGATGAAAAATCAAGATGATGATGCAGCCTACCTGCTAAATAAATTGGACAACCTAAAGTAAGGTAGGACACATAGTTTATTTAATATATCTTTTTCTTTAATATATTATCTTAAGGATTAACTTTGCAAGTTTACAATTCAATTAATTTGGGAGGATGTACATTTTGGTTTGAATATGCATTCATTCTTATCTATTCTGAATAGAGAGGTTTTTACAAAAGACGAGGTAATTGATGTCTATTGTAAAATTCTATTTAGGGGAGCACCCACATGTGGTAGGCTATACAATAAGTTAATATATTGTTCAACCTTCTTCATAGTAAGGGATCTAAATGAATTTAGAATATATATTATAGTAGAAATAATTTTATGATTTGGTTATAATAATTTTGTCTATGCACATTTTTAGTCATCAATAAGATCCTCAAAAAGTTTCGCCTGCAATAAGTAATGAAGATAGATATGATAGATGAAGAGTTTAGATATATTTTGATACCTTTGTGCAATGATAATGCGCACTTTCATTTGTTGTCGGTGGATACAAAATCAATGACTTTAAATCATTTCAATTCTCTTGCTAGTGGCCATAAATATAAATATGAATTTGATTCAGCAGTAAGCAACCATTATTCATTTCTATGTTAATCATTTAATATAAAATCTCGTTGATGGTCATACTTACAGGTAAAGATCTAAAACAATATACTCGTGAGCAACTTGGGGATATTCATCCATATCTAGAAAGTCATCATCCCTTGGACCAATGGGTCTCCCTCAAAGTAAATTGTCTCCAACAAGAAGCTAGATAAGTAAATGAGGATGAGTTTCAATTGAAAAGTATTTTATAAAAAATATGAAAATTTAAATTACTAATTTTATTTACAGAGTGGATTGTGTCTTCTTTGTGATGCAATACATTCGATGTCTTCTATACGATGAGAAGATGAACTTCAAACAAGGGGACGTGACAAAAATGAGATTTGATATAACACTTTTATTTCTCAAGGACATGTTCTGTAAAACATGGGATTAATTATCCATGGTATTATAAAAAAACATCCGATGGTATTGTAAGAAAAATAATTGTGGGTAGTTTTGTCACACCTATATAATTGTATGTTAAGAACAATAATTATGTGTCATTTATTCAACTCATTGTTTTGTGCCAACTGACACGGTATGAGAACTTTATTGATATTCATTAGAACTAAGTTTGGACACCACAAATATCATCTCCTAGCTCAACCCTAACTAATAATATTGAGTATTGAGAAATCCAAATATCCAAGGTCCATCAATGGGTTTCCACTGAAACCCACTGATGAACCTATAAAAGTTCGATTGTAACAAATTCAAATATTATGAGTTAATGGTTTACAAGGTGAGCCGAGTTCATGTACCTCTGAGGCCAACAGATTGGGTACTTCCTGTTCTTTCTATTTATGAACTGCCGGCAGGTGTAGGCTGGGTTTGATTTGTTTCTTAGTGGCTTAGCAGTAAGGTTAGGATGTGTAGCTTTGATTTTGAGATGGACTTAGGTTGCTACCGTTAGTAGTTAGTTGGGTTTTGGTTCATTACATCTTGTGTTGGAGTTGTGATTAGGATTGGGTTAAACTTAGGTTGAGCCTAAGTCCTATACATAGAGTAATTAGGATTGATCATAATATGGTGGATTAGTTAAATTTAGCCAATTAATATTGGTTATGATAGCTAAAATTATGTGATATAATACAGGTCATTGACTCGGCTATTTGGATTCCACTTACGGCGGATATTATTTCAGACGAGGGTTCTCTTCACTTTTGGGTTCCTACATCGGAGGCGGGTACCTCTGACTTATCTTCTAGATTTGTCATAGATTATATGGTTGGTATGCTATGTTTAACGAAAGGGTAATGTATTGTTATATACCTATTCTACCGTTTGCTAATATTGTTTATGCTAGACCTGACATGTGATACATATACCTTTAGGACTTAGGCTATGGTGCATTATCTATGATCCTTGCATATCATGTTGATATAGGTGGACTAGATAGTGGATGTTGTTTGACTAGTGTCATGCATCATCGTGCACTGTGCATCACTGTCAATCAGGGGCCCCCTTGTGGGTGAGTCAGGTCGACAGTCATACCGGACTACCCATACGACCACTCAGGGGTTAGTGGTTGACGGAGTATGAGTAGTGTGCTCTGTGCTGCTCCGCTCATGCACTCATGGGTTAGTGAATCGGAGCGTGGTAGCAGGTAGAGTTTCCTCCTTGGGTAGTCCATATACCAGGAGATGAGAGAGAGAGGTCTCTCCCTCCATTTATATACATGGGGTAGGGGTAACGCTCAGCTAGAGATATCCCCAGAGATGACCTGGGGTAGGGGTGTTACTTCGGCAGTGAGGTAACATTTAGATAGAGATATCCCCCGGATAGGTCATGGGGCAGGAGTGTTACGCCGACAACATCCCGTCTACTCAATCGCTCATGAGCAGTGATGATAGAGTACTGATGGTAGTCACAATCCTACATCGGAGGGTGGCCTCCGCTCAGCTTCCTCCCGTACATAGGTGACGATGTCTGACCAACGACAGGGGTGACCATGTTATTGCACCATGTGCATACGCATATTTTGCATTTGTCGTGCTTGCTATACTTAGATGTTGCATATGATTGACATGCACATACAGGAGACCTTTATGCCCTGGTTCTGGCGACCCCGCCACATTGGTATGATGTTTTCTATTCCTCCTTTTAGTTGTACTTATCATTGCCTGTACATATGTTATTTCGATATCCTGTTACTACTATTGCTAGCTTAGACTATCTTGCATATCTGATGAGATATCCGCTGAGTACTGTGAGCTTACCCTGTTAGCTCCTTATTTTTATTTCAGGATGATTGCCTAGAGTGGCCTACAGCCTGTCCCAGTTCGCACATTCTTCGAGACGATTTCGGGATTTTCTTTATATTTTGATGGTGGTGCATGTTGGTACCTATTGTAAGTTTCTTTTTATTTTTACATTTTTACTGCTGTATTTGTGTTTGGTTGCGTCATTTTACATGGTGATATAGTTGTACTTTTGTGTGCTATAGAGGTCTTTGCTTCATTTTCTTTTGTCGTAAGTCGTACCGGTACGCATCTTTTGTCATCGTTTTCATTTTCATTTATTTCAGACAGTTGTTCCAGCCCTATAGGCTGCGGTACAATTGACTGAGGTAGTCATAGGGGTTAGGTTTCTGAGTTGTCCGCTGGGTCGAGGGAGTGGCAGTCCGGTCATT
>JAGFNQ010000100.1:61491-324774 GCA_024364735.1 Boesenbergia rotunda | reverse complement strand
TGAATTGATTTTTGGTTGCTGTTTTAGTTGGGGTGTCTTCAGCCGTAAGTTATTGGGATGGAATCTGTGTGTGGTATTTTGATCTGGGATGAAAATTTGTGATGGGTTTATGTGGATCGGAAGCATGAACTAGATCTGTTCAGTTTGGTTTTATTGGTGTTGGTTCTGTGTGTGTGTGTGTTTTTTTTGGAAGGGTTGTGGCTGTGTCGTATGTTATTTTTGCTGTAATAGGATTGTTTACTTTGGAATGTTTCCGGTAGCTTCAGATCTGTGATCCTTTGCCTCCCTACAATATGATATCCTAAGTGTTGTAATTGGATCAGACTAGTGTAGATTGTGGGATTTGATTTAATCTAAGAGGTAATGTGGTTGCGTATGATACTTAGGGGTTGTGTTTGGACTAGTAATATTGATCTGGTGAGCTTCTGTGTTCATACCGTGAGGTGGTTTCGAGGTGAACTCTGATTGGCTTCTGGATCTTGGGATAGGTTAGTGGTTTGTCCTTGGCATTTGGGATGAATGAAGAAATTGATACTAGAATTGTTGCTTTGACTTGGTGCAGAACATATGGGTGAATCTGGTGTTCTTGGAAGGTGGAACTTAGGTAGGTTAAAGGGCATGATTTAGTTAGGGATTGTGTTAAATATTGAGACTTTGAGGGGTTAAATGAAAAAAAACCCTATTAAAAACCCTAAAAGCTCTCTCCCCGACGCCCCGAATCAGATTTTGTTTTCCCCCTCCCCCGACGCCGACTTTCCCTGAGCGAAACCAACGCCACTCGCCGTCCGCCGCAGCCACAAGCCGCTGCTCTTCCGGCGAACTTCGACCCCCATCCGCCGCAGCACCTCCTTCTTCCCTTTCCTCCTTTTTGGCACGCACAGAGTTGACGTCGCCGGCCCTCGCCCCATCTCGACGAATTCCCTCCAGCCAAGGCCGTCGCCACCACTCCTTCACCGGTGCAAGTTATCCTTCGCGAGGTGTCTGCCTCAGCCGATGGTGATCCTTTTTTTTTTTTTCCGTCGCTGTTTTGTTTTCTTCCCTGCCACCGCACAAAACCTTCACGTCCTCTCCTCTGTGGCAATAAATCGGAGCAAAGGAGGGCTACGATGGTGGTAATTCAGGTAAGGATTTGGTTATTCCTACATTAGCTTTGGATGTTGGATGTGGTTAGGTTAGCAGTGGAATTGCCCTGGTTTGGCTTTTGATTTCAGCTTCTGTACATGTTCTGTTCTTGGATTAATTTCGGTATGGTTTTGGGTTTGAACTTTGCCGTAAGCATGAAACTTGATTTGGTTTCATTAGGTTGAAATTTCCTGCGTAGGTTGAGAAGTTGGTAATTAGGTGAGTTGATGAATTAATTATGACTTAAATTTGCTCGGCTAATATTGGTTCGATTAAATGATGGGTTAGCTTAATTAGTGGATTAAATGAATATGGTTTAAATGGAGTAGATCCCAATATGATACGTTTCATCTCATGTATGTGCTTATAGGATTGGTTAAACTTTACTTTGGGATTAATGTTCGACGTTGGAGTTGAATTGAGTAATTAATAACCTTGTTAGGGGATTTTGAGATTTAAAGTAATAACTTAATATTGGATGAATTAGGCTAAGAAGGGATCCGTTGTAAATTGTGAGTTATTTAAATCAAAGTTGTAAAAATCGCTAGGCGGTAGTCGGGCGGAGGACTACCGCCTAGCGCCTAGTCGGCGCCTAGGCGGCGCCACGGTGGGGTGCCACTTAGCGCTTAGGCCGACTTTTACAACAATGATTTAAATAGGAGTTGTAATTAAGATTTGTTCTAATTGTGTTTAGTATTTTGTTTAGCTAATTTATTAATTTTATAATTAGCGGAGGTGCCTACACATGTGTTATCGGAGGTACCGGTCATACTCCAGCCAGACGCGACTTATGAGGAGGTGCCTATGCAGATTCTGGACCGCAAGGAGCATCGGTTGAGGAACAAGACAATTCGGTTGGTCAAAGTTGGTTGGCAGCACCACTCTGATGAGGAAGCTACTTGGGAGCTTAAGGATACGATCAGAGCTCACAACCCTCATCTGTTTACTTGAGGTGTGTATGGTTTGTTGAGGCAATCTATGGTCCGGAGTGACCATGAGTTTTGATGTTTGGGCAAAGGATTTAAGTTAGGTTTTCCCTTGTGATCTAATATGTGTAATTGAGTGTGCAGGATTATAAGTTTTCACATATTGACTTGGCTGGACGGCTTCGATATGGTGAAGGGTTGCATAGAGATAAGCTGGAGGCTTGTGTGCACCCGAGGGACCTTGGTATAGTAGGGATGATGAGTCGAGGGCGCGGACTTCGAGGCGTACGCATGGAGACAAGCTGGAGGCTTGTGTGCATCCGAGGGACGAGGGCCGAAGATGAAGAGGGCCTAAAGGCAATAGTCAAGGCTGCTGGTGAAGAATCAGCTGAGTCAAGGGACAAGAGCCGAGGGAGGAGGACTCCAAGGGCAAGTCGGGAAGTGAACTTCAAGGGCACACGTGAAGGGTGGCATGGATGCAAGTCGGGGACTTGCGTGCGCATCCGAGGGACGATAGCCGGTGGAAGAGGACTTCAAGGGGCAAACCAAGGGAGTGTACCTGAAGGCACGCGTGGAGGACAGTCATTAGAGTAAGTAGGAGTGTGTTTGTAAGCTGGGCAGTCGACTGGGAATATAACAGTCGACTGCCAGCCAACACAGAAACTCACAGAAGGTTTTTGACCCGAGACCAGTCGACTGGTGTGTAGCAAAATTCGAACGTTGGGGTTGTCAACGGTCGAATCTGAGTGGGGGCAGTCGACTGCCCTGGGAGCAGTCGACTGCCCGCGGGTTTTCCATCTTGAGTTCTATTTAAAGAGAACTCGGTTTGGGCTGGGGGTTTTGGCGAAATCTGCTTGGATAAAGTAGATTAGTAGCCTTTGGTGCTCGGGTATTGTCGAGGTGCTGTGGCGAGGTTTCTCCACCCACAAGA
Organism: Boesenbergia rotunda; assembly: GCA_024364735.1. Lineage (NCBI taxonomy): Eukaryota > Viridiplantae > Streptophyta > Magnoliopsida > Zingiberales > Zingiberaceae > Boesenbergia > Boesenbergia rotunda. The sequence continues at coordinate 321,795 of JAGFNQ010000100.1, read as the reverse complement.
AGTGACAAGGGCTAGCTGGAGGTTATCCGGGGAGTGATCAACCGAAGGATTCTTGGATTAGTCGCCCTTAGGGGTGGATACCAAGTAAATCGGTATTGTTAGCATTGTTTTCTTGTTGTTAGTTTTATTCTTTTGTATTTTCGCTTGTGCAACTAACAACGTAGGAAGAAGAAGATTCGAAAAGTGTTATTCACCCCCTCTCTAGCAACCGTACAAGATCCAACAAGTGGTATCAGAGCTAGGACCGCTCTTGATTGGAGTAACCGCCAAGGGAGCAAAGAAAGCTAGACGAAAATGATGGAAGATAAATTTGTGGATGACATCTACACTCCACCACCCTACGACCATGAAGATTTCGGATATTGGAGGAAAAGAATAGAGGCATGGCTCGGAATGGAATGGGATATTAGAATTGCGCTTGAAGAGCCCTTCGAGATTCCAAAGGATAAGCACGGGAAGAAGCTTAGGCCTAGATATTGGAATCAAGAACAACAAAATCAATCCAAGGTAAATGAAATGGTAATTGCAACTTTAGTTGAGATTTTGCCTATTAATGTGTTAAAGTGCTGTAGGAAAATTTCAAAATGCACATGAGCTATGGACCAAGTTGGTAGAATATCATGAGAATCCTACACAAGCCCGAGAGCATAAGGAGACAAGTCAAACGGGTCAAGAAGAAGAAAAAGAAAAAGAATTGTCATTCTCTTCAAGTGAAGTAGAAGAATTAAGTGAACAATCATCAACTTCCTCAAGTGAAGTGACACAAGAAAATAAGAGACCATCTCCAATGCTGGAACAAGAGGAAGCATCCACTTCATCCAAGGTTGAGGAAGAAGTCAACCTAGCCTCAACCTCCACCAAAGCAAAGAAAAAGGACCATATCACATGCTTTGGATGCAATGAAAATGGGCACTACAAGGACAAGTGTCCACTAAGTAAAAAGGAGGTAAAATCTAAACATATTTCAAATTCTCTTAAATCTAATGTGGGTTGTAGGATTGGAGAAGCCCAAGATAAAAGAAGAAAAATTAGATGCTTCACATGTGAAGAATTAGGGCATTACCACACGAAGTGTCTAAAGAGTGGAGAGCTCAAGAAAATGGAGCATCTAAGAAGATGGGAGGAGGAGAGAAATAAAAGAAGCTTTCAACAAGGAGGAATTCAAAAGGTAAGGGAGGTAATTCCTAACCTTAAGCTAAAATGTAATTCAAAGATGAATTCCTCCATGCATATCAAAAATAATGTTAATTATTCCTCCATGCATGCTAGAATCAATGAAAGATGCTCACTTGTTCCAAATTTTGGATTTAAATATAATGATGGGAATAGGAGTAACAAGGTAGATCATAACCCTAAGAAAAACATGCATCATGATAGACCTAAGACCTTTGTACCTAAGGATCAAGGCATTAGCCCCAAGAAGGGGAAGCATATGCCTAGAAAGGCAGGTAGATCTAGAAATGTCCAAAGTGGACATATGGACTCTAAGGTTAAAGTTCTAGAAAGGAAAAATCAAGCCTTGAGGGCAAGACTTGATAAATTAGAAAAGACCCTAGAAAGATTCAAGGTTGGATCTAAGGGTTTATATATGGTATTGGGTAGTTTAAAACCGATAGATCGGGTTTGGGATACCGGTCTAGAGTCTCCAATGGCAACAAAAAGAAGTATGCTGGGGAAGCATACAATTATGGCAAGAAGGAGAAATCCAAGGATGGCAAGGGAATGCCATCAAAAGGTAAAAAGGATAACTTAACCAAGGACAAGGTGTCCAAGATTAAGAGGGTTCATTTTGTAGGCCAAGAATCACCGGGGGTACACCGGTGTGGTCTAGTATGGATTGAGTCACCTAGGGAGGTGGCTAGGGCTAAGAGTTCAAGGGGGAGCTCTAGGAGCCTTTGGAGTCCATGGTAAATGGATCTCAAGAGGTTTTCTTCTAGAAAATTAGATGAAATATGCCAAAGGGATTGGAAGACTAGGGTAAGTCTTAATCCTAGAGAATTGACATATTAAAAGGAGTTTTAGGGAGAAAAAGATGAAAATAGGGTTATATTAGATAAAATTAAGGTTTAATGGGTAAATACCATATAATTTAGTGCTAAAAATGAATTATGATCAAGTATAAAAATATACATTGAGGAAAGACCACAATTAGGACTTTTGGGGGATGTTTAAATGATATAATTTAGAAGAAGTTGAGTTTCGTGCCAATCTTGGGATTTGAAGTACATTTGTTTATAAACATATTTTTCCCAAATAGACATAGGTTCCACAAATCTCCCCAAGAAATTTCAGATTTTTTGGAGATTTGTGAAATTAACTAGGCATTTCTGAAATTGGGCTGAAAACCTGAAATTCAGGTATCAGTCGACTGCCCTGGGGGGCAGTCGACTGATCCGAGTGAATTCAGCCCTGGGACCATTCTGTTCGATTTGTCAATCGACTGCTCCAGGGGCAGTCGACTGATCCATAGGTTCCAGAATGAAAGACATATTGGATAGTAAGAAATTGTAAATTTGGATGATAGGATATGTGTTTGGATTAAAACCCTTGATTATACTCCTTGAACAAAGGTTAGCCTCATGGTTTAATAGTGATTATATGAAATAAGACTATATGGATATCATGGAATTCAAGGAAGAATGATAAGTTTCCCATATGTATCTAGGATTAAGAGATAAAAAGGGAGGCTTTCATCATATTGAGGATATGGAAAAGAAAGAATTGAGGACAATTCCTTGTGTAGATTGATAATGGTTAGAGTTGACAAACATAAGGAATTATGAATAAAGTTCAAAGTTGATACAAAATGCCAATGTTTAAGGAAATTAGAATTGATATCAAAAGTCAAGCACACTTGATACTCTTCATGGAAACATATTTTTCTAGGATAGGGTATATCCTAGAAAATGTGCTTGTAAATTTTTAAATGTTTCCAGGTTTTCTAGTTTTTTCTAGAAGGTTCTAGGGTAGAAAACTTGGGTTGTTGAGTTAGGATTAACTTGACAAAAGAGAGGTTGTGATGTTAAGTTGGGGTAGAACTTAACCGGTGTTATGATGTTAAGTTGGGTATAACTTCAACTTGGTAAAATGAAAATTGGGAGAAGACATAAGTTAAGGGGGAGGTTACCTCCTAGTTGCCTTGATTTTCATATGAAATTTTGAGTTTTATATCAAACTTGGGAATGATGATAGATACATGGTTGAATGCATTTTTCCTAAGTAGGTATAGGTACCACAAAGTTCTTTACAAATTTTGGAAATTTTTGGAGATTTGTGAAAATTTTGGCACATTTCTGAATTTGGTCAGAAAAATTGATTTTCAGAGTATCAGTCGACTGCCCCTCAGGGCAGTCGACTGGTCAGAGCTGGATTAGGTATCCAGCAGCTAAGTTGTGTTTAAATGATGAAAAACAAGTGTATGGGGGGCTAGTACTCTGTGTTTAGGATCATTGGGGATTAAAAGATCCAATAATTGGGATATTGTTGGAGTCTTTTTGATGTTAGGCAAAGGGGTAGAAGTGTTGGGTTTAATTTGGGAAACCAAACACTCCTTTCCTAGAAACCCTAGGTTTAGGGGGAGCTGAGATGAAGGGGGAGCATGGTTGTTCCGTTCTTGGCGTAAGGGGAACCTGGGAGAGGTTCTTAAAAAGCCTTTGTAAGTCCAATGTAGGGGAGCTTTGGAGAAGCTTTAAAAAGCCTGTTTTGAAAAAGTCTTAACTTGGAGGGTTAGGTGTGAGATGCCTTGGGATATGATCCATACATGGTTGCATTTGCATATGCATTGGCGGTGTAAGTCCACGGGGGAGTCTTGACAACGTAAGTCCAGTTGTTTGTTTAACATTGTTTTTGCTACTTATTACTATTTGTTTTCTCTAACTTAAACGTATTGCCAAACATCAAAAAGGGGGAGATTGTTGAGGCAATCTATGGTCCGGAGTGACCATGAGTTTTGATGTTTGAGCAAAGGTTTAAGTTAGGTTTTCCCTTGTGATCTAATATGTGTAATTGAGTGTGCAAGATTGCAGGTTTACACATATTGACTTGGCTGGATGACTTCGGTATGGTGAAGGGTTGCATAGAGATAAGCTGGAGGCTTGTGTGCACCCGAGGGACCTTGGAATAGCAAGGATGATGAGCCGAGGGCACGGACTTCGAGGCATACGTGAAGGATGGTATGGAGACAGCTGGAGGCTTGTGTGAATCCGAGGGACGAGAGCCGAAGATGAAGAGGGTGCGACGGCAATAGTCAAGGCTGCTGGTGAAGAGTCAGCTGAGTCAAGGGACAAGAGCCGAGGGAGGAGGACTCGAAGGGCAAGCTGGGAAGTGGACTTCAAGGGCACATGTGAAGGGTGACATAGAGGCAAGTCGGGGATTTGCCTGCGCATCCGAGGGACGATAGCCGGTGGAAGAAGACTTCACGGGGTAAGCCAAGGGAGTATACCTGAAGGCACACATAGAGGATGGTCGTTTAAGTGAGGAAGAGTGTGTTTGTAAGCTGGGTAGTCGACTGAGAATATACCAGTCGACTGCCAGCCAACACAGAAACTCATAGAAGATTTTGACCCGAGATCAGTCGACTGCTCTAGGAGCAGTCGACTGGTGTGTAGCAGAATTCGAACGTTGGGGTTGTCAACGGTCGAATCTGAGTGGGGGCAATCGACTGCCCGCGGGTTTTCCATCCTGAGTTCTATTTAAAGAGAACTCGATTTGGGCTAGGGGTTTTGATGAAATCTACTTGGATAGAGTAGATTAGTAGCCTTTGGTGCTCAGGTATTGTCGAGGTGTTGTGGCGAGGTTTTTCCACCCACAAGGATCAACAAGGGCTAACCGGAGGTTATCCGGGGAGTGATCCGCCAAAGGATTCTTGGATTAGTCACCCTTAGGGGTGGATACCAAGTAAATCGGTATTGCTAGCATTGCTTTCTTGTTGTTAGTTTTATTCTTTTGTATTTTCGCTTGTGCAACTAACAACGTAGGAAGAAGAAGATTCGAAAAGTACTATTCACCCCCCTCTAGCAACTGTACAAGATCCAACATGGTTGAGTTGCATTATGTGTTGCATTCGGTATTTATATTATATATGAGTTGTTGATTATTTATTTTGATTGACTAGTACCTGTTATGGTTGACTAGTATCTGTTGTGATTTGCTATCAAAATTTGGGGATCAAATTTTTGTTAGTAGGGGAGAATGTTAAATACTGAGAATTTGAGAGGTTAAATGAAAAAAACCCTATTAATAGCCCTACAAAGCTCTCTGCCCGATGCCCCGAATCAGTTTTTGTTTTCCCCCTCCCCCGACACCGACATTCCCTGCTCGAAACCGACGCTACTCGCCGTTCGCTGCAGCCACAAGCTGCCGCTCTTCCGGCGAACTTTGACCCCCATCCGCCGCAGCACCTCCTTCTTCCCTTTCCTCCTTTCCGGCACGCACGGAGTCGACGCCGCCGACCCTCGCCCCATCTCGGCGAATTCCCTCCAGCCAAGGTCGTCGCCAATACTCCTTCGCCGGTTCAAGTTATCCTTCGCGAGGTGTCTGCCTTAGCCGACGGTGATCCTTTTTTTTTCCCATCGCTATTTTGTTTTCTTCCCTGCCACCGCACAAAACCTTCGCGTCCTCTCCTCTATGGCAATAAATCGAAGCAAAGGAGGGCTACGGTGGTGGTAATTCAGGTAAGGATTTGGTTTATTCCTACATTAGCTTTGGATGTTGGATGTGGTTAGGTTTGTAGTGGAATTGCCCTAGTTTGGCTTTTGATTTCAACTTCTATACATGTTCTGTTTTTGGATTAATTTCTGTATGGTTTTGGGTTTGAACTCTGCCGTAAGCATGGAACTTGATTTGGTTTCATTGGGTTGAAATTTCCTGCGTAGGTTGAGAAGTTGGTAATTAGGTGAGTTGATGAATTAATTTGCTTGGCTAATATTGGTTCGATTAAATGAGGGGTTAGCTTAATTAGTGGATTAAATGAATATGGTTTAAATGGAGTAGATCCCAATATGATACGTTTCATCTCATGTATGTGCTTATAGGATTGGTTAAACTTTACTTTGGGATTAATGTTCGACGTTGGAGTGGAATTGAGTAATTAATAACCTTGTTAGGGGATTTTGAGATTTAAAGTAATTACTTAATATTGGATTAATTAGGCTAAGAAGGGATCCGTTGTAAATTGTGAGTTATTTAAATAGAGCTTGTAATTAGGATTTGTTCTAATTTCGTTTAGTATTTTGTTTAGCTAATTTGTTAATTTTATAATTAGCTAAACTTTATCATTTATACAGGACCTTGATTCAGACTCGTTTAGTTGACATGGAAGGTTCTCATTTACGGACTTCTAAAATTAAGGCGGGTACTTCTCCTTTGTACTCATGTAGTTCTTTTACCTTTAAGCATGACTGGTTATGTCTATATAGGTTGCTTGACCTTGTTCTTTGCCATTGATTGTTTATTATCGTCGTTGATACTTTTCTTCGTTGATCTTCGAGTTATTCGAAAGTTCGTATCCGTACAGTCTTCCGTTAAATTTCTGTTCTATAAAGTACCGCTTCTACGCGAGTACTTAGAGGTTCACTAAACACAACTAGGTTTGTTTGACATTAGAAATATCCTACTTAGTAGTTTAGTTGCATATTCGTTGGTTTCTGGTTGGCTGCTTGTTGGTTCTTAGTTGGTTTTTGATACTTGTGTCTACCGGCGCATCGTTATTTCCCGGTTGTTTGTGCATCTTGTATCATGCACCATATCTGCACGTTGCATACTAACGACTATTAGCTTTCATTTGATTAAGTCGTGTTGCTCAGTTCACTCCACCACTTGTTGTCGTGATAGTTGCTAGAGTGTGACCCCTATGTCGTGCTCCCATTAAATGCACAAGGGTAGCTATCATTATAAAGGTGGAAGGCTAAACTGCTCTTCCCCCTCCATCTTTCCTTTCTCCTCTTGTTAGAACCCATGAGCGAGTAAGGGAAAAGAGGTCGCAACCTGGAGGAGAAATCAGAGAGGGAAGAGGTTTGCCGCCCTGTCTCACCGGAGAGCATAGCAGATATGATATCGGATATTTCACCGGAGAGCACAACAGAGATGATACCCCACATTTCACTGGAGAGCCCAACAGAGACATCACATATTTTTCCAGAGAGCATAGCAGAGATGATATCAACTATTTCACCCGAGAGCATAACAAACTTCCTCCGGGCTCACTATCTTTATATCAAAAAGTGTCTCCTTTTGGTTGCCCCCTAGCTATTTCAAATGCTCTCCACCTCCTGATTGATCAATTCCCCGAGTTTTGGGAATCCATCGGCTGGCCCCGCTCCAAAATGGTTGAAACAAGGTTTCACCGTAGCATCCCCGCAGACACGATGAACGGGAGTGTTGAGGTCGGGCGTCCACCCCAGTTTCCCTGGTGCCAATCAGTTATGGGATAGGTTGTCATCCAAGGAGAAGGAGTTGTAGTCGCCGCCTTTCCATTTATCCCTTTGTATTTTACTTTTCGTCTTTGTTTCCAAATATAGGTTGAATGAAAGGCGTAATCAGGACCTTTGAATAGAATTTGCTCGTCCCTTTACCTTGTGCATCCAGAGTGTTTCCTCTTCGCCTATGAGTTATCATGAGGGTGATTTCGGCCTTAAGCAACGTCCTTTGCCTTCCGGGTTGGTCTCGCTTTACCTTTAGCAAAGGACCAAGAGGTCCCAGCCACGGCCGAAGATTCAGAGGTCACAACCACAATGAAGATGGTTCTCAGCTCACGCATCACAAGGAGACGACTCCGAGCTCAACGGTCAGTCGGTGATGATGAGGCAATAGAGGAGAGCCCCGGCAAAGGAATGGTCTCCTTCACCGGGTCCACTGATTGCATCCCCTCTGTATACCTATCTTTTGTATTTCCTAGAGATGTCATTGTCAAGGTGTTTCCCTCAGAAATAAAGGGAAACTTGTTAGCTCTGATATGTATGTGCTCTGAGTAATGAGTATATATCATGTTTGCCTCCCATGTCTGATGACGTTGTTTGATATCTGGTCGGCTATGTGTTAACATACTTTCACTACATCCCTCCAAGCCTCCTCGAGTTCATGGTCAGAGGTTGTGGGGGTTATCTAGCTCCTGGTGGGGCCTCTGCAACCCCCGAACAAGGCCTACCCACCTCGGGCATCAGCCGTACCGCAAGGTAGGAGGGTTTTATTTCTTGGTGGGGCATCCGCAGCACCCAGACCAAGCCTACTTACTTCGGACATCCGCAGCACCGTGAGGTAATAGGGTTTTACTTGGTCGGACATCCGTAGCACCCAGACCAAGTCTACTTATCTCGGGCATCCGTAGCACCGCGAGGTAATAGGGTTTTATTTCTTGGTCGGGCGTCCGTAGCACCCAGACCAAGCCTACTGACCTCGGGCATCCACAGCACCCCGAGGTAATAGGGTTTTATTTCTTGGTCAGGCGGCCGCAGCACCCAGACCAAGCCTACTTACCTCAGGCATCCGCAGCACCCAGACCAAGCCTACTGACCTCGGGCATCCACAACACCGCGGGGTAATACGGTTTTATTTCTTGGTCGGGCGTCCGCAGCACCCAGACCAAGCCTACTGACCTCGGGCATCCGCAGCACCGCGAGGTAATAGGGTTTTATTTCTTGGTCAGGTGTCCGCAGCATCCAGACCAAGCCTACTTACCTCGGATATCCGCAACACCGCAAGGTAATAGGGTTTTATTTCTTGGTCGGGCATCCGCATGACCCAGACCATGCCTACTTACCTCGGGCATCCGCAGCACCACGAGACAATAGGGTTTTATTTCTTGGTCGGGCGTCCGTAGTATCCAGACCAAGTCTACTTATCTCGGGCATCCGCAGCACCGCGAGGTAATAGGGTTTTAGATAGATGTATTGCCACTTTTATGATGAGGCGTCTCATTTATTTCATGACCATCACTGCAAGGCATCAAGAATACATAGACAAGTACATAGCAGGTCTCACAAATCTTACCGAGTGGGGCAGGATTGGAGATAGTTGGCCTTCCATGACCTCTTCAGCTTTTCGTCCCTGTCTCCCTCTAGGGGATTGGCGAGATCGATTTGCAGGACTTCGTGTGACTTCGAGTGCTTGCGAGACTCCGATCTAACTTCCCCGCTGTAGCATCGCCGTGACACCAACTGGTCTCCCTTGACTTCTGCCACTTGGTCGCCTACCGGGAATTTGATTTTCTGGTGGTAGACCGAGACCACCGCATGCAAAATGCTGAGCGCCGGGCGTCCCAAGATGGCATTGCAGGATGAGGGAGCATCCACGACCAGGAAGGGCATCCTCCTAGTCCTCTCTAGAGTGTCGTTACCAATGGCAGCGATAGGGTAATTTGCCCTATCGGCTGTACTCGGTATCCGGTGAAGCCAAATAGTAGAGTCGACGCTGGATGCTGTTCATACTCGCCAATCTACATCTGGTCTAGAGCGGCCTTGTATAGGATGTTGACGGAGCTGCCTATATCCACGAAGATACGCTTAACCTTGTAATTTGCAATGCGTGCAAGAATTACCAGCGCGTCTTCATGGGGAACTTCTATGTCTTCCAAGTCCTCTAGGCTGAAGGAGATCGTAGGATCAAGATGTTGGCTCCGACTCGTCCCGATGGCGTAGTTCTCCAGCCGCTGGGTGTGAGCCTTTCTTGCCCGGTGGGAATCTCCTCCGGTGGGTCCCCTTGAGTCACCCCCACGTGTCCGAAAGGCGGGCCACGTGCAGGGGCCTTGCCCTTCTTGGGGTCTCTTTCCAATGAGGGAGACCTACGTGGTGTGGCCTCTCGACTCCTCCCTCTCAAACGTGACCGAGACCGATGACGAGTCTCGTTCTCTACCGACTGCCGTTGTCAAGGAGACAAGCTTCGCCGGGGGGACCTCCGGTGATATCCCGTCTTCTTCCACTTCCTTCGGGGTTTGGTGTCTGCTTCTTCACTCACTTTTTTTCTTTAGGGCATGACACTCCTCGGTGGAGTGCATCGTACTGTCGTTGAATTCACAGTACTTCGTCAGCGGTTCCGGTTGCTCGGTGTCAACTGTCTCTACCAGCTTCCGCCTACCAGCCAACTGGTCTTTCCCCAGGCGTGGGTCTTTTCCTCGTGCTGGAGCCGGAGGTTCCCTTCTTTCCGGCCGTATAACGATTTGGGCAGGGACCCCGGCTGGTTCCTTGCGGCGAGCGTGTTGCACTTCTTCCATGTTGACGTGCTTGACAAAATGCCCTAGCAGATCATCGAAGCTGGTGGGTGGCTTCATTACCAAAGATTGGAAGAAATTCGCTTCTGAGAGCCCCTGGGTGCAGGCACTGATGAGGATCTCCGACATCGCAGTTGGCACACCTGTGCCACTCGATTGAACCGCTGGATGTAACCTTTGAGTGGTTCCTGTAGGAATCTCCTAGCGACATAAACACAAAAACGCGGCGAAAACAAGATCCCTCGAGCGATCCATGCGAAAGAAAACTCGTACAAAGTTCATCTATCTAATAGATCTATCTAAAGTGTATATTTTTGGAGCGTGCCCTTACGTTTATCCTGCTCGTCCAAGTGTGGCCGGATCTCTTACACGTTCAAGCGTTCGTGCCTCTATGCGTATCCACATGGGCACGATCTCTCAACTTCGGGAAGAACTACCTTAGTTGTGCTAGCAACTTGAGGTAGTTCGCAGAAGCACCAAGAACCCCAAAGAAAGGGTTTCGGCCAAGAGGGAGAAGAGAAGGAGAGAGGAAGGGAAAGATGACGCATACTCATCCAATTGACTAGTCCCTCTTTTATACTCATCCCATGAATATGAAGAGGTTTTTGTCCCTTTAACTTCCCTTCATTAAAGTCAATAAAGAGAAAATCATCTCATGTGACTCTTCAACTTCTTTTCATTCAATGAAGAAAGACTTTTCCCTTCTCCTTTATTATTAATTCATTAAACACTTTAATGAATTAATATCTCATAAGTTCTCGACCAGGGCTCCCAAGCTCCCGACCAGGGCTGCCGACCAAGTCTCCCAAGCTCCCAGCCCGAGCTCCCGACCAAGTCTCCCGAGCTCCTGACCCGAGCTCCCGAACTCCCAAGCATCGTGTCTTTAGTGTGTGACCTAATAGGTTCTCGTAACGTTGGCAATGCGCCTAAACCGCTTTAGACACCTAAGCAATGAGTGACATCTAGCAATGCATCATTGCTACCCAAGTAACAAGAAAAGTCGAGATCCGACTTAACCTCCGTTACTATGACAATGTATAACCTTGTCCTTCTATCATTGATATCTAGATTCACCAATGAGGCATAGACCGTGTCATCCTCGATCAATCTTTGTGTTTCTTGATCCCTGAGTAGACTCACTTAAACAAATGAGTTCAATATCTCATATTGACTCATTTGAGCATGATCATGCGTATTAGTAGTCCTACTCGATCAAGGAGCCCACAGATATCACTCCCGTCATATGGGAGGGATAGATCCCATCTACATCACTCACATCTCTCTGCATGATTTATTACATACCCAGTGATCGTCTTTATAGTCCACCATATTACGGGTGACGTTTGATGATACCAAAGTACATAATTCCTCGTATAGGGAACCGTAGTAACTTCAGGTCTAAGGACTATTCATACTAATAGTCACATGAGAAAGTTTATGACACACATATGACAATCTATGAAACTTTCTCATGGCGGGTCAATTCAGTACACATTCTCTAATGTAAACCCATGTGTCAACTTGATATCATATATCCATGACTTGTGAGCTCAAGTTATCAATTGACCTACATGCTAGTCTCCATGCATTAATATTGTCCTCGAATATTAATGCTTGACTAGGAATGGTTTAGTGTAGTGTTCTCTACATTATCTCACTATCAATTCGACCAATCGATATAATGTAGATAAGAACCTACTACCCAAGGACATTATTATACTTAGTTATTTGACACAAGTATAAAGTAAGTATAATAACCAAAACATGTCTTTATTAATGATAGAATATGATACAAAAAGTCCCTAGTCAATCATCATATAATTGGCTCTAGGGTTCCTACTAATAGTTCCTTTGGCTTTTGCTTTAGAGCAAATAAATTTAGTGTCGTCTTCTAATAGCGACGGCTGCTGGCGAAATGATGGAGGAAGGCGTTTCTAAACTTCATGAAGGAGTTGATGGGACCCTGAGGCAGCCTCTGGAGCCATCGCTGGGCTGCTCCTGATAGGGTGCTCAAGAACACTCGACACTTTACACCATCGGTGTACTGGTGCAGAAGTATTGCGTTCTCGAACTTGCAGACATGATCCTCAGGATCTGTCTTCCCATCGTAGTCGGCAATCCCAGGCCCGCGGAACTGCTTCGACATGGGATCTTCCACGATCTTCAATGAGAAAGGGGTGGAGGGTGCCTTCGAGGAGGCCTTAGGTTATTACCTCCTCCCTGGTCCGTCCTCCTGTCTCACCGCGCTGGAGGCTACTGAGTTGGCCTTCTCCACATCTCCTAAAGAATCCCGCCGGTGGACCGGGACTGCTTCAGAATGTCTCCCCGACTATGAGATAGATCTCCGTGGTTGGGAGTGCGAAGTGGTGATTTTGGGGATCTCCACTTGCACATAAGCGACTCTCCGTGAGGCGACCTGCTCGATTTGGTGTTGTTCAAGCGCCCCTTTGACAGCATTGGCCACCAAGCAGTCTAACTCCTCCTTCGTCTGAACGATGGATCGTCCCTCCGGTTCGACCATCGGTGCTCCTTCGGGTGCTTTAATGGTTTCCCACAGACGGCGTTAAACTTGTTCCGAAAGGAATTGACGTCGACGGTCAGTCACCAGGGTTCAACCCACGAGGATGCTGACGAGAGAGGAAGATCTCCCACCCTGCAAGATTAACACGTGTGTTAGGGGAATACGCCGGGGTTGTCCGGCGGAGCCCACTCCGACGCTCAAGTCAGTGCCTAAGTTTGTTAAGGAGACGGAAGGAAATAAGGACAAGCATTCAAGTTAGAATGTGCGTAACCCCCCTACCTGAGGGGTTGGGGTACCTTTTATATCTGAGGCAGCAGTCACACGTGTCCCCACGTTCTTCTCCACGTCCCCCAATTGTCGATTACTGGATAATCTTTGTAATGGTCTTCTATCCATCAAATCTAGACCGTTGCTATGATTAAGGCTTTGATGGTGGCGTATCACGGGTCATGATTATCCCGTAATAATTGGTGATGATTATCCACCGATCCAAAGAAAGGGGACCATTATTTAAGGCCGAGTGCTCCTTAAGCTCCGCTAACCCGAAGTGGTCTCGGGGTCCTTTGGCCCTAAGGGGAGAGTCCCGGGCGTTCGTCTTCCCGAGGTGATCTCGGGGACCTGCTCTCCCGAGGTGATCTTGGGCGTGTGTCCTTCTGGAGCGATCCTCACGAGTATGTCTCCCCGAGTTGGTCTTAGGAATCCACCTTCCCTAGGGAGTCTCGGGCGTCAGGGTATGAGAGTCGTCTTCGTGAGATTAAATTGATCACCTCAGATTTACCTAATATCTGATTCATCATATAATAGATCATTGAGCACTCATAGCACTTCATTAGAGGAATATAGAGAATATTTTTGTGTCAAGCACGAAGTCCCTCAGGAGATTATATACTAATGTTAAGGGCTTGATTTTAGCACCACTCGTCTATGTGACACTTAAATAATGTATCCCCCTAGAGTTCTAAATAAGTCTAACTCACTAGAAACGCACACAAGAAAAGCTAGAAAGTAGTAGAGACATTAGTGATTAAAGAGCCCTTACTAGTATTTGGAAGTTTTATGAGAATGATTTACTAGTGAATGGAAGGTACTTATTGTAAGGAAGGTAGATACATCAAAACAATCAAAGGATGTATCCATATATCTAATTATTATCATGTATAAGGCTACAATGAATAGAAATCGAAAATCAATGGCAACAAAATGATTTAACCTGAATCCATCTCATTTGACCATCGTTTTTACTTGTTGTTGGAGATCATGTAATTGTGGAATGACCTTCTATAGGAGTGGGCGGCAATCCAACACCTTCTCAATGTAGAAAAGAGAAGAGGAGATAAAGAAGCTTGAATCCTCTTGATTCAAAAAAATGTCGTAATTGAATAAGCTTCTTCCCTTAAACATCTTAAGCTCATTCGTTAGAGATCATCCCTTAAAGCTCATCAATCATTAATAGCCATTAATATTAATGAATAAGATTATTGGATCTACATATTTAGTCCACATCCATTCAATCTAAACCCCTTTTATAAATGTAATCAAACATTAGATCACTTAATTAAAGTTTAGTTCTTTAATGATAATTAGGTGTGTATGTGTTAATCAAGTGTAAGCCCACCTTATAAAAATTAAGCTCACTCATGTGATCTTAATTGGATTGAGTCCACCCATGTGGACTTAATCCTACACTTATAAGAATTCTCCTCTCAAATAGATGATTGGGATTAATTTAATCAAATGATGATCATTATGAGCCTAGAAAGTTTTTGCAAAATGTTTAGATGTTTTCATGATGTGAAGATTAAAAAAAAAACTAGAATGATCCAAGAAAAGACCTAGAAGAAGGATCAATATCGATCAAGACCATGGGCAAGAGAGTAGGTCAGACGATAGATTAATAACCTCAGTTGGGATTGAAATTTAATGGAATGTACTCCATTTTGTTTGCCTCTGGTTAATTAAAAAAACCCTCAAGTACAATGGACCAGTAAATGCCATCGTTATAAGCCCATAACCATATACCGGTTGATTGAATTTCACCTCTAGTCAACAAATCAAGCTTCTAATTGGTCTCCTTCATACAAAGGAGTGTTGTGATAAGGCAAAATATTTTCCGTGATTAACTTATTTATATCTAATCGGGGAGGCGACGATACTAGACTACGTGGGATAAGCACACATCCAATAAATTGTTGTTCAAACAAAAACATTATATTCAACCAACCCTTTCGTTCAGTTGACTCCTCGATCAACTAGCATGCTCTAGTCAGCTAAGGATGTGAGATTTCACTTCAGTCAGACTGAATTTAGGTGGTCCCTCATTTACTAGCTTAAGCATACACAAAAAGTTTCAAAATTAAGTCGGTAAACTATACTTTAGCACAAGCATTCTCGCTCCCAGTTGAAGGTTTGATATCAATGATATTTCTTACCTAGGATAAACATATTATTTAACAATGATTCTGTTTAGAGAAAAGTCCCCAAATTAAAATTCTGTCAAATCACTCAGGGATCTTTATATCCTCAATCACTCAACACCCTATCAATTAATCTTTTTACCCTGGACCATTTGTTCATGTTTGGATAAGATGATCAATCTAGCCGATCAGTCAATCTAAGTAAGGTTGGTTGATCAATCTAAACTAGTTAGTCAATCTAGGCATTTAATCTAAAGTAGCTAATCTTGTTGAGTAAATTAGACTACAGGTCGGACGTAAAAAAATTATTATTATTTTCTTTTTCACTAATACTGAAAAATATTTTCTTATAAAATTAGTATTATTTTGAAACCGGAAAAGAAAAATAAATTCTTTTTTTTAAAAAAAAATCACAAATAAATTGTCTTTTATAAGAAAAAACAAAGCGAAAATGGGCTTTGGGACCATTTGGCAGGGCCTAATGCCCCAAAAGCCCAGAGATGGAAAAGCTGCAGCTCCACAGTATGAACATTGGCGATCCCTCTCCGCAGCTTCACAGTAATAAAGGAGCATCTTCGCTGCCTCGTCGTAGCCATTAAACAAGCACGTAGACTGAAACCCATCCAGCAGCAAGTGGACCCTGTGCACTGCTCCTACTGCTATCTATAGATATATACTACTACAGTACGGCCTACGTACAGGGCTCGATGAGTCGTCCCCTGCCGTGCATACTTTTTTAATTAGAGTGGCATGAAAGCAACAAGGCGTGGGTGCATCATACTGTTACCAAATGCATGAAATAAAGCTGATCTGCAAATGTTCAACGTGTGCCAGCTCGAGTTTAATTCCCAAACAGTACGCGATCGTCCTCCGAGGCAACTTTTGCACGGCCTCATCAGGATATTAGGGAGATGGTGCTTTCTTTTTGTCTCTACCCATTGCCATACTACTGCTACTCTGTATGACAATCTCTGATAATTATTGAGTGCTGTTGTATACGAACTCTTTATATTCACGAGCTGAGCATATTTTTATTTGTTTAAATTAGCGTATCCCAGTTATATTTATTAATCCCGAGATTTCTGAGATATCGGAGAATACGAAGATAGTGAGACAAACCAGCAATCCAAGCTTCTCGAAGATACCAAAGAAACACTCGTAAATTAGGAGAATTGTGCATGGTCAAAGTTAGGATTTTAGATTGTTGTTCATTGGGCTTATGAAAATTTCACATCAAATATTAAAGTAAATCAAGAAATACTTATAATTGATGACTCATCATCACAATTTTCTTAGATTAACTATTTATTAAGAAAAATTTATTTATTAATCTGTCAAAATTGATGCATACTTTCACATGAAGCCCTATTTAAAAGGGTGAAATAGAATGAAATATTAAAAATAGTTGGCTCCTTCTAGAGGGGTGAAGTGATGCTTGGGCTAAGGTAAGCTCTGTCACGTCCCCAGAGGCGCATGCTTACTTGAAAATCGAACAGCATCTCTCCCCTGTACAACGGACAAGTTGGGACAAATATACAATACATCACCAAATAAAAGATGACTCAGCTATCATAATTGTAAAATAAAAGCACAACCACACAGTTAATATCAATATAAGAGATAACGGGTGGCTCAGCCACCTTAAACATAAAAGAAACACACAACCAAAGAGAACTCCACAACGAACAAACCTGACCAATAAGACATGACTACAAATTAGCCAAGACCATACCAGATAATAAAATAAATGCGGAAACGAAGAAACTACGGAGAATCTGAAATAACTCCAAATAAAACAACCCGGTGGGACTGAGAGACTGAGGGGCTGACAATTGGATCCTCTCCTGCCTCCAAGTAAAACATCTACCTGCTACCTGAAACAAAAATGTGTGATAACGGTGGTGAGTCCGGGTGGACTCAGCGGGTATATGAGTCGACAATTGCATGGCATAATAAAAGATAAACTAAGTAGAGAAACAACAGGTACAGTCTCTAAGAGATATAAGAATACCTAAACATATATAATAACTATAAAACAATAACGTATAAAATCGAATAACAACTATGTATGTACGAAAAATCTCATGATATCACAATATCAAAACATGCATGCATGTCAACCAAATGCAGTAAACATAGCTCATATAAATGTAGCAACCACAAGAAAATGCATATGATGCAATGACATGTGTCACCCCCGACGCTAGTCAAGCCGCCAACACATCACATTTGCATGACGGAGTGGGTAGTGTTGTGACAACTATACGCACTCCAACAAATACCACTAATACACGTGGTTGAGTAGACAGGATGTTGGGGAGCCAACTGCTCCAAACCCCGGAATAAAGGGGAGCTATCAACATCTCTAGTATCCCTCGGAAACAACGATGAGGGTGTCACTGCTTGCCTACAACTGCAACATGTGTGGCATAACAAGATAGTTACTCGCATATTAACAACTACCACAACAACAAATGGTTGAGTGAACTGAGCAACTAAATGACTAACGCTGACTTAACCATATGGAAGCCCAACAGTCGTTAGTATTCAACGTGCAGGAATGGTGCATGCTACAAGATGCACGAACAACCTGAAAACAACGATGCAACAAAATCTAACAAGTATCAACGATGCAAAAAATCCAACAAGTATAAATGATGCAACAAATCCAACAAGAATCAACGATGCAACGATACAATCAACCAAGTATCAAAACCAACGATTATGCATATATACTACTAGGTAGGATAATTCTAATGCTAAATAAACCTAGTTGTGCTTAATGAACCTCTAAGTACTCGCATTCAAGCGGTACTTTACAGAACAGAAATTCAACAGGAGACTGTACAGATACAGAATATCGAATACTCGAAGATCAACGAAGAAAGTATCAACGGCGTTATTAAAATAACAATTGACAAGGAACAAGGTCAAGCAACCTATTTAGACATAAAACAGTCATGCTTAAAGATAAAAGAACTACACGAGTACAAAGGAGAAGTACCCGCCTTTATTATAGAAATTCGTAAACGAGAAGAATCTCTCACGATCAACTGTGCGAGTCCAAATTCAAGATCTTGTATCAACGATACAATTTAGCTATGTATATAATTTATTAAAATAGCTAAATTACTACTAAACCTAGTTACGATCAAATCTTTGAATTTAATAACTACAAGAAAACTTACAGCAATAGAGATACAAGATTAGAAGCTACACCTCATAATTTATTCATATAATATACTAATTCCATTAATCCCCTAAATAGAAAGCTTTAATAGAGTTAGCTTATCACAATTTAAGATATATATATTTTTTAATGTATTACAACAATTATTGCCAACGCATAAGAAGAGACATGATTCTGTTTGTAATAAAATAAGAAATAAAATTTACCTTTTTAAAACCAGAAGATAAAACTAGACAAAAGGATAAAACCAAGTAAGCAACAAGATTGATTCTTATAACTGCATGTCATCTAGAAACTAAGAAATTATCATCCTTTAATAGTGATGAATACCTCACGACCATTATGGCAAAGTCACAATCCGAACCGAATTTCTGCCTCCACACAACACTAAACTGATCAAAACCAAGGAGAAATTGAATCCAATTAAAGCAGACCCAACCATAAACATCCCAATATTATCCACCAACCTTAGAGTAAATACAGGGCTTGAAGATATCCCCCTAGAGATGGATCACCGTTGTCGAGGATGCCTTGTCGACGGACTGGTTTACCGACAGTGGGGGCGTGATCGGCGCACCCCTGATCGAGTGAAAGAGGGAGGAACGCCCAAGGAGTGTGGCCTGAGGTGCTCTGATTGTGGAGCCAAGAGAAGGAGGAAGCAGAAGAAGGAAAGGGTGGGGTGGCGATCGGCGTCGCTCGCTCCAGAGAACCGTCGGGCGGCGTCGGGGCAGAGACGATCACGGGGGAGAAGAAATTGAATTGCAAGAGAAGGTTTTTAGGGTTTTAAATAGTTTTGGCCTTTTTGCAAAAAGGCCCTCCAAATTCTGTTAATCCCAACTAAGACCTTAATTTTCAAAATTTTCTATTTAACCCCCTATTTTTCCGGTATTCAACATTCTCCCCCACTAACAAAAATTTGGTCCTCAAATTTTCGCTAGTAAACCTCAACAAGATACTAGTCAACCACAACAGGTACTAGTCAACAACAACAGGTACTAGTCAACCACAACAGGCATCAACACTTCAAATATAATATAAATACTGAATAAAAATCAATCATACGCACCTCATGTAAATAGATGAGGGTAGCGAGCTCTGATCATATCCTCGAGCTCCCAAGTAGCTTCCTCATCAGAGTGGTGATGCCAACCAACTTTGACCAACCGGACTGTCTTGTTTCTCAATCGATGCTCCTTGCGATCCAGAATCCGCATAGGCACGTCCTCGTAGGTCCCGTTTGGCTGAAGTGTGACCGGCAGCTCCGATAACACATGTGCAGGATTTGGTGTCACGCCCCCAGAGGCACATACTTACTCAAAAATCGGGCAGCATCTCCCCTATACAGCGGACATGTTGGGATAAATACACAATACATCACCAAATAAAAGATGACTCAGACATCATAACTATAAAATAAAAGCACAACCATGCAGTTAATATCAACATAAGAGATAACGGGTGGCTCAGCCACCTTAAACATAAAAGAAACACACAACCAAAGAGAACTCCACAACGAACAAACCTGACCAATAAGACATGACTACAAATTAGCCAAGACCATACCAGATAATAAAATAAATGCGGAAACGAAGAAACTACGGAGAATCTGAAACAACTCCAAATAAAACAACCCGATGGGACTGAGGCACTGAGGGGTTGGCAACTGGATCCTCTCCTGGCTCCAAGTAAAACATCTACCTACTACCTGAAACAAAAATGGGTGATTGCGGTGGTGAGTCCGGGCGGATTCAGCGGGTATATGAGTAGACAATTGCATGGCATAATAAAAGATAAACTAAGTAGAGAAACAACAAGTACAGTCTCTAAGAGATATAAGAATACCTAAACATATATAACAACTGTAAAATAATAAAGTATAAAATCGAATAACAACTAAGCATGTACGAAAAATCTCATGATATCACAATATCAAAACATACATGCATGTCAACCAAATGCAGCAAACATAGCTCATATAAATGCAACAACCTCAAGAAAATGCATAAAAGCATATGATGCAATGACATGTGTCACCCCTGACGCCAGTCAAGCCGCCAATACATCACATCTGTGTGATCAAGTGGGTAGGGTTGTGTGAAAGGCCCAAATATACTAACTAATTTGTCACGAAGGTATGGGTCTATCAAATTTAAATGTAAATGAATAGCTGGAAACCCTTTTACAATCAAAAATATGGAAATGTAATATAGGGGCCACAGGTCGTATTTTTCTCGGAGATAGTTGTCTAGTTTGATTCACACTCGTGTTTATGTGTCGTTTTGTGTTTTCGGGTTTCTAACAAGTAATTGGACTTGGTTTGAAATTGAAAATGAAATTGCAATGGAAAAATAGAAACCTTGATTAAATAAACTTAAGCAAGAAAAATGGTACTACAAAGCTCAGCTGGTGAAACCGAATCAAGCACTTACAACATTTTTTATGGAAAACGTTTTTCTGTTTACAACCAACCAAAAGAAACTCCAAGCAATTAAGTAATGGCAGTGAAGGAATTTTCGAAAACAAACTAGAATGACATAAGGAAACACATGCAAAATTCCTAACTTGAACAAGTATCAATGAACAACTTGGCAAGTTGACCGAATGCAATTTAGCAAGCAACTATCACTGAAGTATTTGACAGGAATGGATGAAGAACCAGCTCACTGGACACCAACTAAAGCAAAGAAAAGTAAAGCAGAATTAAAGGAATTGCAGTAATGAATACAGATTTTCAGAAATGTGATGGTTTGCTAAGCTAAAACATGGACTTCTTTGCCGAAAATTTCCAACCAAAGTCCATGTCAACTAAGCAAACAAATTTAGGACTCTAAAGCAGGAATCAACAGAATAAAAATGATGTAGACAATCAAATTCTGATACAAATCAGAAATTGAAAGGAATTTCAGAATTCAAGTTGGCACACAACGATTTGACTTGGCACGCAAGAAATTGAGCTAAAGCAAACTGAAATTTGACTAAGTTAATCACTAAACAAGCTCCTATATTAATCTACTTGCAAAATTGAAGCGAAACTACAGCTAAGAACTCAAGAATCGAAATTCACAGTAGCTGAAACGAAATTTCAGAACAAAACAGTGCAAAAGTTGAAACTACAGCTATAACTTGGAAATTAAAAGTCTAATCTACTCCTCAACTCCTTCCTCAGCTCGAGAAACTCTTGGTTGTCAATCAAGAACCGGCTTCGAACCCCTAGGCTCGGCAAATCAGTGGACAATCAATTCTGAAATTGAATTTGCTTCAAATCTGCGCTTGATGAAACTTTCCATCCGATTTCTTCATTCTCAATTGGTGGAGCTGCGAGGACGATTTGGGAAACTTCTGAGATCACTTGAGAACCCCTACAAGTGATTTGGAAGCTTAGAAATGGACTGTGGTTGAGAAGGAAGTGATCGGACTGTGGATTCCCGAAACCCTCAAGAAATCCCCTGTTCAGCGCAATTTGAGCAGAATTCTTCAAACCTTGATCACCAAAGACTCGACTCTCGATCTGGATTGGAAGATGAAGTGGTCACGCCTTCATGGAAACAAGAAAATTGAAAAACGATGAAGAAATGGGGAAGAACAAGGAAGAACAGTGGCGGAGGCTGGCTGAAGACGCGACAAGGGTAAGTTCTGTGGAAAATTTCCTTAAGTATTAATCAATGGACGGCTGTGATTGATTTGCTTCAATCCAACGGCTGATCTTAGTCCGATTTGAGCCAAACTTTGAGGATGTTGATCTGAGGTCAGGATCTGCCTTGTGGTAGCTCGGATCCTCCAGATCTTCAACGGATGGTCCAGATCTAGCTAATCTTTGAATGGATGATCTAGAGCCCTCCAAGCTTGATCCAACGGTTGATCTTGCTCTGATTGGGATGAAATCTTCAGATCTTGATCAGGGTGCTTGATTAACCCTAGCTTTAGCTTGGATTGCTTCAGATCATCCCGGATGGCTCCGATCTAGCCGCTTTCGAATCGAACGGCCCAGATTTAATCGTAATCTTGGTAATCTGATCTGGGTCAATTCCGACTCGAGTTTGACCCAATATGCCCTAGATCCTTGAACTTTGATGCCTACAAAAATAGATCAAGAATTTAGTGGCCAAATTAATCCAAAAATTTGCATATTTGCAATTAAGTCCAAAATAAAGGTAAGTTCTAAAACCTAGGGCAATTTCACAATTTTGACAAGAAAAACATAGATCAAACATGGATTTTAGTAGCTCAAATGATCAATAAAATGGAATCTATCAACTCCCCCACACTTAGCCTTGAGCGTCTCGCGAAACAACTAAATAAGTATCCCTTAGGCTCTCTTAAGCATTATTAGAAACAAATGAAAAGAAATTACCTAGGGTTGTCAATTCTCATAAATCTAAGCTCTATGGATTACTATCTTGTCCTTAAATCAACAACTTGGCCTTTTCATCTATCATGAGTCATTGAGATGAATTTAAATAACTAGCCTTTCAAGGAAAATATTGGTGGCTCTCTCCTAAGTTCTAAGTTGATGATAGAAGTGGGGCTCACTCAAACACACATGCTTCTTGCACTACCATAGGCTTGCTTATTATCTACTCTCTACCATTTATCATGATAGGATCAACATCTATAAAAACAAAGAAAAATATAGACAATGGTAAGGAATGAAATAAAAGCTAAGGAAATGGAAACAGTGGTGAAGTGGAAGACTTGAGTGCTTGGGGATATTTCCAAGGAACTTTGCTTTCTTATCAGTCCCCTAGTGAATTCAAAAGTGTCTTGGAGTAAACTCTTGCCTTGCACTTCAAAAATTCAACAAAAACCCCTCACTAGTCCCTTTTGTGCCAATTTTTGCTATTGCGTGCCAACTTGCTTCCTCCCTCTTCTCTATTCAGATTTTCTTTTCTTTTTCTTCCTCTTCTCCTTTCTCTCTAGCATCCACGGTTTCAATTCTCAGATCTGAAGTTCTTGATTTCCAGCTGTAGTACTCGGCAGCCATAAAATGAAATGCAATCAGATTTTTGGGCAGTTTCAGCAATTTTTCTCAGCTCAATTCAGACTTTAAGCTTCAGTTCAGACAGTGTTCAGCTTCCATTTAAACTCTGGCAACATGTTACTGACCTTTCTAACAAGGTGAAGCTGCAAGCAAGTTTAATTTTGCAATTTCTTTTACAGCTTCAGAATCTTTGTCCAGCTTCCTTGCAAAATTTTTTTCTGTTCTGAAGAGACTACTGATTCCCTTCAATTTCAAAATCAAGAATCTGATTTTTCATCCTTGCAATTCTCTGAGTTTCAAGGTAGTTACCTCACATAATAGTGGAGCTCAACAACAGTTTAAACTTCCATTTGAAATCTGCTCACCAAAAGATTTAATTCAGCCACAACCATTCTGAAATTTCTGTCTAAAATCAGTGATACATTTCTGATTCCTTCAATTCAGCTTCACAAACAGCCCTTCAATGATTCACAGCAGTTCCAATTGGCTTAGTATCATCTCAGCAACTCAAAATCGAAATTTCATCAGCTTCCATTCAGATAGTCTGCAGCTGAAGATCAGATATTTTTCTATTTAGGTTTCAGATTCTTCAGCTTATGTTCAGCTTCATATCAGACTCAATTAAGCTCCAATTTCCCATCAGATATCAGCTTGCATTCACACTTTTCTTGTATCACTCAGTAGCTCCCAGATGGAGCACTTAGGCAGCAACAATTTCTGTTTTCCTCCCTGATCAGAAATTCTTTTCAACTCTGCATCAGCTGAATTCTGAACTACTTGCTGTTTAAGTTTCCAATTCTTCCTTCTTGTCTTAACCTGCAGGATGTTCCTCTGTTTCTTGACTGCCGATTACCTCTTTTGTGTCTACATCAGCCTCAATTCAGATAGTCTGCAGCTGAAAATCAGATTCCATCACTTGATAGCCACAAATACAATTTAGTTCAGATTCTATAGCTTGCAGTTTGCGTGCCATTTTCAGACTTTGGCACTCATTTGGCTTGTTCTTCCTTGATTTCAGACATGCTTCAGATTTTAGATCCTTTACAGCTTCGATTCAGCTACAATTCAGATTTAAAACTCCCATTCAGATTATTTCCAGTCTTCCAAAATTCAGCACTCGGCACAACAGTATCAAGCTCTACTTTGTTTCAATTTCTTCATTTCAGAGGCTCTCAATTGTGGCACTTGGCAGCATTTCAAGTCTCTGCATTGCTGAGCCGGCTGCAATTGCTTCAGATTTATGCTGCAATTTCTGCTTCTGCTCAAATTCGATTCAAAACGTTTCAGCATTGATTCAACTAATTCCAGCTTCTTATCAGCTTCTGATCAGCCTCCAAATTCCAGCTCTCGGCACAGCAGTATCAGGCCCTCCCTTGCTTCAATTCAGAATTTCTTCAGCCTCTTTTCAGTCTTCCAGAATTTCTGCAATTGTCCCGCTGCAATTCAGCTCAGATTTTAGCTTTTTAACAGCTTCTATGCAGCTGCAATTCTCTGCAATTCAGATTGGCAGTTTCAGCATTTTCCAGAATTTGGTCAGCTCACAAACTTCTGATCTGGGACTGCTTCAAATCAGATTAAACAGCCTTCAAATGTGATACACTGATTTTTCTGTTTTTTTTTTCTTCTTTTTTTTTAGCATGGCACAGATTTTCGAATTTTTTTCCATTGATTGTCACTTGAATCTTCAAATTGTAGTAAAGAATCTAAATCTCCCTTTGCTTCCACCTCTCTTGCATCATTCTTGGCACCAAACATCACTCACTTGGTACATGAAAATTTTTTTTCGATTTCAATTGCATCATTGATGAAAACTTCTTCCAAATCACCAATCACTCCCCCACACTTAAATCTTTGTCCGTCTCGGGCAAAATAGCATCATGAAACATCCCAAGCAAACAAATCCATAGAAAAATTATTGGGGTTAGAATTAGGAACAAGGAGAGACAATTCAAGAAGAGTATGTATCAAACATGATCATGGAAAAATAGACACAATAGGATTAGTCTTCATAAATGTGATCCAATCAACGAAATATGGTTTTAAAAGAACCTAAGCAAGTTCTAGAGTTCAATAACATGTGTGTCACAAATAAGGCTAATCTCACTAGGTAAAAATCATTCATCTCAAATTCTCAATTAAGAATCCAAAGCAAAATCGTACTCAAGCATCCAAGATTTCATCCATGAACTCAAACCCTAAGTTTTGACAACCGAATTTAATTTATTTTCCAAAAGATTCAAAAATGCTATTGAGATAACCTAAGGGATACATTTATTCCTAATCATGCAAGAAAAAGTGCGAAAACGAAACATGGTATTTACAATGATTTATTTCATGTAATGTGTTTTAAGCATTTATTGTTAACTAACTACTTCAAAAAGAGAAAGAATTTATTTCTAGAACCATGAAAATGCGCTAAGAGAAAAGATATGGTATTTGCAATGAAGAATTTTATTTACAATTTAAAGTCCCTACTTGAGAAAATCAATTGCGCATGCAAATTCAAAATTATTCTTGCAAAAAGTAAGGAAATGGTATATACAAAGAACAATGAGTGTAAAGTTCAGTGAACTCCCCTTTTAAGTTGGGTATATGGCATCAATATAGTCCACTCCATCCACCTCTAGCTCCTTGACCTCTTCATGGAATTTCTTGAGCCGGTGGCCATTTACCTTGTACACTTGACTCGTGGCCTCCTCTTGAATCTCTATAACTCCATAAGGAAAAACATTAGTCACAAAAAATGGACCCTCCCATCTTGACCTCAACTTACCTTTGATCAATTTAAGTCTTGACTTGTATAATAGCACTTTGTCACCGATTTGAAACTCTTTGCTTACAATGTGCTTGTCATGAAATTTCTTAGTCTTCTCCTTGTAAATCCTTGAATTCTCAAATGCTTCCAACCGGATTTCTTCTAGTTCTTGAAGATGCAACTTCCTTTCTTCTCCCACCTTAGTGGCATCAAAATTGCAAGCTTTAACTGCCCAGTATGCTTTATGCTCAATCTCTACAGGTAAGTGGCATGATTTCCCATACACCAGTCTATAAGGTGACATTCCAATGGGTGTCTTGTACGCGGTGCGATATGCCCATAAAGCATCTTCAAGCCTTTTGCTCCAATCCTTCCTATTAGGTCCCACGGTCTTTTCCAAAATTGATTTGACTTCTCTATTTGACACCTCGGCTTGTCCATTTGTTTGGGGGTGATAAGCAGTAGAAACCTTATGTACAACCCCGTACTTATTCAGAAGAGCCTTCATGTGCTTATTGCAAAAATGGGTTCCTTGGTCACTTATGATTGCTCTTGGTATTCCAAACCTGCAAAAAATGTGTGACCTGACAAAACTCACAACAACAGATGAATCATCAGTCCTGGTGGGAATGGCCTCCACCCATTTTGAAACATAATCAACAGCTAAAAGAATATACAAGAATCCAAAAGAAGCAGGAAATGGTCCCATAAAATCTATACCCCACACATCAAATATCTCACAATATAAAATAGTTTGTTGAGGCATTTCATTTCTAGCACTAATGTTTCCTGTTCTTTGACATCTATCACAACATGTACAAAATCTATAGGAATCTCTAAACAGGGTGGGCCAGTACAATCCACATTCTAAAATTTTTCTAGCAGTCCTTTGTGGTCCAAAATGCCCACCACATGCTGAAGAATGGCAAAAAGTGAGTACAGAATGAAACTCATGATCTGGTACACATCTCCTAATGATTTGATCACTACAAAATTTCCACAAGTAAGGATCATCCCACACATAATATTTTGCATCACTTTTAAATTTATCCTTTTGAGCTTTCGAAAAGTGTGTGGGAAAAACATGAGCTACAAGAAAATTCACTAAGTCTGCATACCACGGTGACTCACCATGCATCTGTAAAAGCTGCTCATCTCTGAAATCATCATCTATGGCCGTGGGATCTCCATCTCCCTCTAATCTGCTCAAGTGGTCCGCTACTAAATTCTCCTTGCCACTCCTGTCCCGTATCTCCAAGTCAAACTCCTGTAGTAGTAGCATCCATCTAATAAGCCTGGGCTTCGCATCTGGCTTCTTCAGGAGGTACTTCAATGCTGCATGATCAGAAAACACAACAACATGAGAACACAATAAATAAGATCTGAATTTATCTAAAGCAAAAACAATGGAAAGAAGCTCCTTTTCTGTGGTGGTGTAATTTGCTTGGGCTGAATCCAAGGTCTTTGAGGCATAAGAAATGACATATGGTGCTCCATCTAATCTCTGTGCGAGCACAGCTCCTACTGCATGGTTCGAGGCATCACACATCAACTCAAAAGGTAGGCTCCAGTCTGGTGATCTGATGATAGGTGCAGTGATAAGAGCCTCCTTCAACCTCTGAAAAGCCTCCTTGCATTTAGCATCAAAATAAAAATCCACATCCTTTTGCAATAATCGAGACAATGGGAGAGCAATTCTACTGAAGTCTCTAATAAATCTCCTGTAGAAACCTGCATGTCCAAGAAAAGATCGAACATCCCGTACGCATACGGGGTAAGATAAAGAAGATATAGCACTTGTCTTTGCAGGATCTACCTCTATACCTCTCCTAGAGACTATGTGACCTAAAACAATGCCATGCTCAACCATAAAATGACATTTCTCAAAATTAAGAACCAGATCAGTCTCGATGCATCTATGCAAAACCCTAGATAAATTATCTAAGCAAGAATCAAAGGATGTACCAAAAACAGAGAAATCATCCATGAATACTTCCATGCAGTGTTCTAATAGCTCACCAAAAATGCTCACCATACACCGCTGGAAGGTCCCTAGAGCGTTGCAAAGTCCGAAAGGCATCCGTCTGTAGGCAAATGTGCCGAAAGGGCAAGTGAAGGTGGTCTTCTCTTGATCTTCCGGATCTATGCAAATCTGAAAATACCCTGTGTATCCATCCAAAAAGCAATAGTGTGACTTCCCCGCCAGTCTCTCCAACATCTGATCAATAAAGGGCAAGGGAAAGTGATCCTTCCTCGTAGCTTGGTTCAGCTTCCGATAATCCACACAAACTCTCCATGCATTCTTCACTCTTGTGGGCACCAACTCGTTGTCTTCATTTGCCACCACTGTAACTCCTGATTCTTGGGAACCACATGAATAGGACTCACCCATCTGCTATCAGAAATAGGGTAAATGATGCCTGCCTGTAAAAGTCTAGTCACCTCTTTCTTTACTACATCAAGAATCAAAGGGTTGAGTCTTCGCTGTGGTTGTCTCACGGGCTTCACATTTTCTCTAAGTGTATCCGATGCATGCAGATAGCAGGACTGATCCAGAAATATCAGCAAGTGTCCACCCTATAGCTTTTCTGTGCTGCCTCAGAACTCGTAATAATTTTTCCTCTTGCTCTGGCTCTAAATTCTGGGCAATGATGACAGGTAGCTGCTGATCTTCTCCCAAATAAGCATACTTCAAGTGTGCTGGCAAAGGCTTCAATTCACTCTGGTCCTCTTCAGTAGAAATAAGTGGTCCCTGGGGCTTAGTGCAATCCCCTACACTCTGAATATCAGTAAAAATAGGTGATCCTTGGGGCTCTGTGCAATCCCCTACACCTAGAAAAATGTCACCAGCTGGAAGTGTGTCTGAAATGTCTTCTGAAAAATCCTCAGTATCAGCAGTCAGTACTCTCTCAGCCTCCTCTGAGTCTGTAGCTCCTCCAGCAAAATCATCTAGAAATCCCTCAGTCTCCAACTCAGTCTGCGCCAGCTCCTCTAGAATGTCCATGCTCATGATAGAGTGGTCCTCTCTTGGGTGCTTCATGGTATCAAAAAGACTGAACTGTACCACCGTATCTCCAATCTCCATAGAAAGTGTCCCGGCATATACATCAATCTTCGTTCTGGCCGTCTTCAGAAAAGGCCTGCCTAAAATAAGTGGAGAACGGTGTGCCAAGTAATCTCCCTCCATATCCAAAATATAAAAATCAGCAGGAAATATAAGCTCCTTTACCTTCACCAAGACATCTTCAATCATACCTGCTGGGTGTGTCTGGCTCCTATCTGCTAGCTGTATCACCACCCCAGTGGGCTGTAAAGGGCCTATGCCAAGCATCTGAAAAACTGACTTGGGCATCACATTTATTGAAGCTCCTAGATCTAACATGGCGTCGTGGAAAATGGTGCTCCCTATCTCACAAGAAACGGTGAATACCCCTGGGTCTTCGCACTTCTGAGGGATAGTGTGGATAAGTGCTGAGATGTTCTTCCCAAAGCTGACCAATTCATTTCCCTTGAGTCTCTTTTTATGTACACAAAGATCCTTCAAAAACTTAGCATATTTGGGAATCTGCTTGATCATGGTCAACAAAGGTACATTGATCTCCACCTTGCTAAACAATTCCACTAACTCATTGAATTCCTTGGCTTTCTCTTCCTCTACTTGCTTCTTGGCATTTGTTCTCTGCTGTGGAAAGGGTAAAGGAACCCTAAATTCATCAACCTTGGCAGGAGGTAAAGAAGTAGAGGCTGAATTCTGCTGTGCTGCCCCTGCGTAGCAGCTGCTGTCCCATGCGTCTCGGCACTGTTTTCTTCTCTGATTTCTACCAAATTTGGAGGGTTGCTTGAGGATTGAGTTGGGAACGGCTAGGGTCGGAATCAGCTGAATTTGATCTCATTTCAGTGTGGTTTTTGGGCCGGAATTGGGCTGCTGTAGTCTGCTGTGCTGTCCCCTGCGTAGCAGCTGCTCTTGGCTCTTTGGTGATGTTGTAACCTTCCCACTTCTCAAAGTTATAGCACTCACATTCCCTTTGGGATTAGGAACGGTTTGGGAAGGGAGTTGGCTTGATCCTTGAGCTTGATTTTGGTTAATTCCACTAGCCAATTGCCCTAATTGCCTCTCGACATTTTGTTGCCAACCTTGTTGTTGTTGTTGTGTTTGCATAACTTGTTGTAGCATCTCCATCATTTGCTGTTGCTGAGCATCTGCTCCACTTGAGCTCCCATAACCTCCTTGTTACATAGCTCCTTGTCTGACCTTGAAAGGATGAAGAAGAAGGCTGAAATTTTGATTGCTGAGTTGGTTGAAAGCTTGACTGTTGGGGCTGATATGCAAACTGATTTGCCTGATTGAATTGCTGATTAAATGGTTGATTTGCATGGAAGCTTTGCTGGGCATTGTGACCTTTGAAAATACTGATTTGGAGCTGGAAAAATTAGATGGTGAGGGCTGAAAATTCTGGCCTTGAAATCCTTGACCATAGGGCTGAAATTGTTGATTCATGGGCTGTGATGGTTGGAAATTCGATTGGTTTTGAGCTGGAAAAGCTGGGAATGATTGCCATCCTTGCTGCCCTTGATAAGATTGCTGGAATTGAGGATCAAATGGCTGAAATTGTTGCTGAAAATGTTGAGAAGTAGGCTGAAATGAAGGCTGAAAACTTGAGTTTGAAGGCTGAAATTGTTGCTGCGTGTTCTGAATTGGTTGGGTCTGCTGTAAGTTTGGTTGGGGCTGCTGTGATGACTGAGTTTGAGGCTCTTGTTGGCAGAACGCATTCCCATACCTCAGGTTAGGATGATTCCTCCAACCGGGGTTATAAGTGGAGGAATAAGGATTGTTTCTTGCTTGGAATTGTCCTCTCACTAAAGCCGCTACTGTCTCGTCCTGTTGGAGATTGGGGCATGAGTCTGAAGTGTGCTCTTGACTAGAACAAATGCCACACACACTTGTAATTTGAGTAGAGGGTGGAGGTACTGAAGGAGTAGAACTAAGTCTGTCCACTTTCAAATCCATTTTCTTCAAAACTGAGGTGAGCTCCATCAATGCATTCTTAACCTCTTTGTTATCATTGGGAACTGCCTGAACTTCACCCACTCCTCTGGTGCTCAAGGCTCTGCCTCCAAATTGTTGGGAATTCTCAGCCATATTAGAAATTAACTCCCTAGCTTGCTGTGGTGTTTTGTTGACCAAGGCCCCTCCAGATGCAGCATCTATAAGGACTCTATCCGTCTGCAGCAGTCCTTCATAAAAATATTGAATCAATAATTGCTCACTGATTTGATGCTGGGGCAACTTGAACACATCTTATTAAATCTCTCCCAGTAATCATGCAGTGTTTCTCCCACCACCTGCTGAATCCCACAGATATTTTTTCTGATTATAGCTGTGCGGGAAGCTGGGAAATACTTCTCCAAAAATGCCTTCTTCATGGCTATCCAACTAGACACATGTCCTGTAGGCAAATAGTAGAACCAGTCTTTGCTGCTCCTGTCAATGTGAAAGGGAAAGCTCTCAGCTTGATGTCTTCTTCAGAAATGCCCTGAGGCTTCATAGTGGAGCACACCACATGGAATTNTACTTTTGGCCCATGTTGCAAGCGGACGCTACCAAACTTTATTGTCAGATCTGAAGCTTGTCAAAAGCATCAACATATTATTCACCGTCCGACTGAACTACTGTGAACTTTTACTGTCTCATGCTCTTTCGATCAGTGTGGAATGGACATCGTGGGCCCTTTCCCGATCGGACCTCAACAGAAAAAATTCCTATTAGTATTATTCGACTACTTCTCCAAATGGGTCGAAGCTAAGTCGCTCGCCCGTATCACTGAAGCCGCTGTGATGAAGATCCTGTAGAAAGACATAGTTTACAGGTATGACATTCCTCATAAATTGATATCGGATAACGACAGACAGTTTGCAGGGCGCAAGCTCAGAGAGTGGTGTGAAGGGCTAAGTATTCACCAGGCCTTCACTTCGGCTGCTTATCCTCAAGGTAACGGCCAGGCGAAAGTCGTCAACTGAGAAATCATTAGAGGACTCAAAATAAAGTTGGACCATGTTAAAGGTAGTTGGGTTGAAGAACTCCCGAGTGTCTTGTAGTCATACCGTACTACTCCTAAGGAAGGGACCGGACAGAGTCCCTTCAATTTGGTCTATGGTGCGGAAGCGGTAATTCCTGTGGAAATAGGCAATGAGTCAATCAGAGGACAACATTACGATAAGGAAAATAATGATCAGGAACGACTAATCAACCTAGACCTGGTGACGGAGGTACGAGACAAAGCAGTTGCCCGACTAACTGTGTACCGCCAACGTATGCAACAAGTGTACAATCGCCGAGTGATCACCCGAATTTTTCAGGTCGGGGATAAGGTCTGGAAAAGAACCAAACCAGTAGGTGACGCTAGAAAGCTCGAGCCTCAATGGAGTGGACCTTACATCATCGTCAAAAAGCTTGCAGGAGGTAGCTATTATTTACAAGATGCTAAAGGCAAAAGGTTGGAGAGACCATGAAATACAAGTTACCTCTTGCCATATTGCACCCGGTGAGCCGGATGAGTAGCACATGTCTTTGTAAGCGTATTTGTATTTCTTTGAAGCTTGAGTAATTAAAGAAACAGAAGAGATACTCACCAAGACCAAATGGAAGAGTCCAAGATCCTACCATCTTGTGATGCTGAGGATGACCAAGATGTATAGACTTGGCCGAGTCGCCAAGGATGCTCGACCGGGAGCAGCCCAAGATCCTATCATCTTGTGGTGCTGAGGATGCCCAAGATGTGTAGACCTGGCCGAGGCGCCGAGGATGCCCAACCGGGAGCAACCCAAGATCTTACCATCTTGTGGTGCTGAGGATGCCCAAGATGTGTAGACCTGGCCATGGTACTGTGGATGCCCAGCCGGGAGTAACCCGAGTTCCTACCAACTTATGGTGTCGAGGATGCCCAAGATACGTAGACCTAGCCGTGGCACGGAGGATACCGGCCCGGGAGCGACCCAAGCTCCTACCATCTTGTGGTGTCGAGGATGCCCAAGATGTGTAGATCTGGCCGAGGCACCAAGGATGTCCGGTCAGGAGCAGCCCATGATCCTACCATCTTGTGGTGCCAAGGATGCCAAAGTTGTGTAGACCTGGTCGTGGTGCTGAGGATGCCCAGACCGGAGCAACCCGAGTTCCTACCAACTTATGGTGCCGAGGAAGCCTAAGTTGTATAGACCTGGCCGTGGTGATGAGAATGCTCGACCAGGAGAGGTCAAAGTCCTTGCCAGCGCATAGTCGCCAAGGGTACTCCAACGTTTTGACATTCCCCTAGCGCGAAAAGAGATTATCAGGCACCCGGTGAGTAGCTGACATGAAAGCGGTGCTTGGCAGGGAATGAGTTGGCGTTAGCGAAAAGAAATGGAGATCATATTTCCATAATATGAAGGCAATCAAATAGAATTCAGAAGGAGACAAGTTGCATTGATAGGGCGAAATACAAAGTGTATTTTACAAAACAAGTTATACTCAAAAGATAAATATATAAAACATAGGGCACAAGGAGAAATATATTCATTTAGGCTGAAAAACAACGATGCAAGGTTTACAATCATAAAGGTCTAGCAGCCAACCAATAAAGATAAAGACAAATTATATTAAAGTTCTTTTTCCTCTGCGGATAGTTCCTTCCAGGCTCGGTTGACGCTGAGGAAGTCTAGGTTGACACCTTGCTTCAGTACCTCATCTCATTGGATCCGCTGGACCGCTCCATTGAAGCCTTGCTTTAGCCGCCTCAACACTTGGCTAATCAAAATATCACCAAACTCCTCAGATTGGAGAATTTTGACCTTGAATATCTCCTCTGCCGCTGCCTGCCGAGACTCCTCGCCTGTCTTGTAATTCTTTAATTCCTCTAAGGCTTGGTTTCGAGCAGTCCTCAGCCCAGCTGCTTCGGATGATATCTGAGCCTGGGACGCCAGTGCCTCCTCAAACTGCTCTGCAGTAGTCGATAGGCGTGTCACGCCCCAAGAGGCACATGCTTACTCGAAAATCGGACAACATCTCCCCTGTACGGCGGACAAGTTGGGGCAAATATACATATCATCTCACCAATCTAGCTCATCCACAAGCGGCAGACATCACAACAAAAGAAAATAAACACAACCACACAGTTTATAATAATTAGATGGCTCCGCCATCCTAAACATAAAAGGAACAAAGTAGATAACTATTATTTTGATAAGGAAAGAAAACAGGAAAGAATCTGTATAAACGAAAAGACTCCAATAAAAATCCATCAGGTACCTACTAGTCTAATACCCAACGAGTAGAAAGAAAGATCAATCTAGGAATTTAAATACGGAAAGAACGAAAACGTAAAAGGAAATCAGACACTAAATCAAACCAAACTGCCACAGTGGGACTGAGGGACTAGCGACTAGATCCTCTCCTGACTCAAGTAATGTAACTACCTGCTACCTGAAACAAAATAGGTGGTAGCGGTGGTGAGTCCGAATGGACTCTGCGGGTATATGATTAGACAAAAGCATGACATAATAAAGATAGAACAAGTAGAGAAAATAACAGGTACAGTCTTTAAGAAATATAAGAATATCTAAATATGTATAACATATAAAACAACATGACATAAAACAAAACGACAACTAAGCATGTACGAAAAACCTCATGATATCACAATATCAAAACATGCATGCTCATATAAATGCAACAACCACAAGAAAATGCATAAATGCAATAAATGCACATGATGTAATGACATGTGTCACCCCTGACGCCAGTCAAGCCGCCAACACATCACATCTGTGTGACCGAGTGGGTAGGGTTGTGACAACTGTACGCACTCCAACGAATACCTCAGATATATGTGGTTGAGTGGACAGGATGTTGGGGAGCCAACTATTCTAAACCCCGATAATAAAGGGGGAGCTATCAACAACTCTAGTATCCCTAAAAAACAACGGTGAGGGTGTCACTGCTTGTCTACAACTGCAACATGTGTGGCATAACAGGACAGTTGCTCGCATTCTAACAACTACTACAACAACAAGTGGTTGAGTGAACTGAGCAACTAAATGACTAACGACGGCTTAACCATATGGAAGCCCATCAATCGTTAGTATGCAACGTGTAGGTATGGTGTATGCTACAAGATGCACGAACAATTAGAAAGCAACGATGCAACAAAATCCAACAAGTATCAACTATGCAACAATACAATCACTCAAATATCAAAAACCAACGATTATGTATCTATACTACTAGGTAGGATAATTCTAATGCCAAATAAACCTAATTGTGTTTAATGAACCTCTAAGTACTCGCGTACAAGCGATACTTTACAGAACAGAAATTCAACGGGAGACTGTACGAATACGAAATTTCGAATAACTCGAATATCAACGAAGAAAAGTATCAACGGGGCAAAGAACAAGGTCAAGCAACCTATTTAGACATAAATAATCATGCTTTAAGATAAAAGAACTACATGAGTACAAAGGAGAAGTCCCCGCCTTTATTTTGTAGATGTTCGTAAACGAAGAGAACCGCCCACGATCAACCAAAACAAGTCCAACTCAAGGTCCTGTGTCAATGACTACATTTAGCTATTTATAAAAGAAACAAATTAACCAAATAAAATACTAAACATGATTAGGAAAAATTCTAATTCCTCAATAACAATTAATTTCTAATTAACCTAATTTATCACATTTAGCAGAACAGGGAGTCCTAATAAACCTTGAGTCTGTCCGAAATGGCACACACTTCCGATCTTGCCTGGGCCAGATCCTCCTCGAAAATAGACAGGCGATCAACCGCCATCAGGAGGTCAGACTCCTTCTGGAGAAGCTGACACGCTTGGTCTTTGACACATTCGTTTGACCTCCCGGTCGAGGCCTCTAGAAGGCGGATATCGCCCAACAACCTCTTCTCCTTCGCTTGAAGCTAGTCCCGCTCCCGAGTCACCTGGAGCAGGTCGTTAGTGATATACACCACCTTCTCGGATGCCAAACGTTCCCGGTGCCTGGAACTTTGAAGAGAGGACTCCATGGCCAGCAAGGTGTCCAGCTGATGCTCCACCTTCACGCGGAGAGCTCTGCTGACCCCCGCTTGCATAAGTCCCGCCCAGTGTTCGTGGTCAGCTCCGACCTCTGCTCTCAGGGCTCGACGGGTCAAGGCTTTAATCCGGGGCCAGGCATACAAGCCACGGCCGGCTGTCAGGCAGTCTTCAGCCGTCTATCATTGCACCAAGGAATTATAGAACATACAAGAAAACATCCTATGTACCGGGAACACAACCTTCAGAAGGGACTCGTGGAGAGTGGTGAGAGGCCCCACAGAGACTCGCACGGCTGCTCCCCCTTAAGACCTCGAGGTGTCAGCCTGACTCTCAGAAGGCAACGAGCCCCTGCGCGGAGGAAGTAGCTGGACAGCAGGAGCTCCGGGGGGCAGTGTAGAAGGGCCGGAATCACCTCCTCAGAGCTGGAAGTCCCCTTGGAAGAGGGTCCCTCGGCAGGAACTTTCTTTAACTGCACTGGGGGGAAGGATTGCATGGAAGCCTCCAATGCCGTATCTAGCCTATTTTGAAGGCGGTCGAGTTGCATTTGGTATTGGGTGGGCGATACTTTCTTACTCTTAAGTGCCTCAGCAGGGTCAATTGAAGGAGAGGCGGAGGCTTGGACACCTGCCTCCAAAACAGCAGCCGACGGAACGGGGGAAGATAGGGGAATGGATTCCCCACCATCGGAAGGAGAAACATCCTCCTCAGGGACAGAGGGAAGGGTGCTGGGGCCACCGGAACGTAACCTTTTCCATCTGGGACCCGAGCCTTCCAGAACCCGCCTCTTCTGTCGACCAGCGAATTGGGATGTTGAGGGGGTAGTAGGAGGTGAGGACCCCTCGTTGACCCCCTCCGGATGGACAGTAGCCGGGGGTGAGTCACCCCCTGAAGGGATGTCCGCCCAAGGGTCAATCGACGGATTGGAAGTCCCCTAGTTCACTAATGGCAGAGGCGCAACAGTAGCCTCTGCCCTTCCTGGCGAGGCAGGCCCACGGGACGATTCGATAGTCCTCTCCGAGGACTCAGCGAGCACAGAGGGTGCATCAGGAGCGGCAAGGGGAGGAGCCAGTGCCTCCTTTTTGGCCTCCTCCAACTTGATAAGTTGGTGCATTACCCTCGGAAACATGTGTTCCTCTGCAATAGTCAGGTCGAGGGATATCAATTAGAACTACTAAGCATTAACGAAAAGGATGTATGTACCAAGGCTGTGACTAATCTGGGTCACTTTAGAGCTAAGGTTTGCTCGGTACGTGAGCTCCTCACTCTGCACTAGACCCGACCCGCTGAACTTCATGCCAGAGAGTATGTTCCTGGCCCGCTGGTAGGCTGGACTATGGAGAAAATCCCCCAAGGAGGGAGACGTCGGCAGATCCTCCATCCATCGGAGAGGGCTAAAGGGATGCATAGGCAGTTGGACGAAGAAGAATTTCTCTTGCTACCCTTTGTGTGAGGAAGGGAACCCCCCTAGGAATCTATGGTCGGGACTCGCTGAAAAGATGAAAACCCCGCGCGAGCCGATCGGAACGATGAATGAATGGAAAAGGCATGGAGTCAGGGGGATGTCGAAGAGCTTAAAGATAATGTACGCCCCACCCATTTGAGCAAAGGCGTTGGGAGTCATCTAGTGGAGGAGGATATCAAAATAGGATACTACATTCATGAAAAACAGGGGAATGGGAAGCGGAGCTCTGATTCTACTTGCCCCAAAAAGAAGGTAAAGAAGCCTACGGGAGGCTCCACCGGCGTCTGATCTACTTTAGGGATCACCACTGCCATCTCGGTCGGAATGTCGTAGGTCTCAATGGCCACATGCAAAGCCTCCGGCCTCACTCTCGAAGAGGCGGACTCGTACCACGCCACCCGATAACCTTCCATGGTTCCTAAGGGAAAAGACGAGAAGGAGGCAGATGATGTCACGCCCCGAGGAGCCGCTCGTCAGATACCGACCGGACATCTACTCCCTCGTCCCGGCGGACAATCGAAAAACCAGATCACCACGACTACCTCAGCCTGCTTGTACCGCAGCCTATAGGGCTGGAACAAGCGACTGTATAAAGAGAAAACAAAAACGATGACAAAGCTGCGTACCGGTACGACTTACGACAAAACCAAAACGAAATCGAGGCCTCCATGGCACACAAAAGTACAACTATACTGTCGTAAAATGGGCGACAAAACTGAGCACAACATATAACAGCGGAAGTGAAAAGAAACAAAACGAATAAAGGAAAGGGCACCAACATGTACCACAACCAAAACATAAGACAACCGCGGAAATCGTCTTGGAGACACATGAACTGGGACAGACTGCTGGACAATCCAGACGATCATCCTGAAAAGAGAAAAATAGAGCTAACGGGGTGAGTCCTAAGAAATCAGCGAATACAGTCTAATATGCACAAGAAGAAATACTAGCAGTAAGCCGCCATCTACCACAATAATAAAGATAAATGCAGTAAGAAGGAAATGCAGAGCTGAACCATAAGAAACAAAGGAAGTACATACCTACCTGCGTCAATCCAAACCCGGTAGTATACATGTCAACCAAGTGCAGAAATGCAGAGCATGCTCATGATGCAACATGGGTCACCCCTGACGCCAGTCGGCCACCGTCGTGCATCACACGAAACCGAGTGGGTAGGGCTCTAACCAGGTCCTCCCTCCACTCAGACGGTCACTGTCGCGAACCACGCGATACGGAACGAGCAGGGTCTCAGACTGGAACTTACCCTGCCCTATGGAAAAGTACGTTCCCTCATCCCTAACTATCTCCAGACAGAATAGGGGACCTGCTGTAGTGCCGCGGGTACGCCACCGGAACTACATGACAGGTCATGTGGCAGGTCTGACGGCCCATCTCAACCACTAGGGGAGTCAAAGGCCGCCTACATATGCCCCTACACGAGTAGCAAGTCCGACGACCCATCTCACCCTCCAGGGA
The DNA here is from genome assembly GCA_024364735.1 of Boesenbergia rotunda. Taxonomy (NCBI): domain Eukaryota; kingdom Viridiplantae; phylum Streptophyta; class Magnoliopsida; order Zingiberales; family Zingiberaceae; genus Boesenbergia; species Boesenbergia rotunda. Next base: position 282,740 of record JAGFNQ010000100.1, on the reverse strand, counting down.
GTCAAAGGTCGTCCCCTATGTTACGTGCAACAATGATGCATGTCACTTTCCCATGCATCATCCACTATCTATCCCTACTGTCATCTACATAATATGTAGTAGTCCAGATAACCGGTATGCACCAATACCTAAATCCTAGCGTAAGGTATAAGGTAAACTGTACATCACCAATTCATACAGAAATAGTAAGCAGTAAAGCTAACGGATACAACTACCGAAGCAAGAGTATAGAGATAAAAATATCAGATATCCCTACTGCTAACTATATCTAACTATGCATAAAAAGAGGTACCCGCCTCGATATAAGAAGTCCATGCGTCGAGAACCCCCCGTCCAAATATAATAGCCGCGACGAATGGATCAAATCAATGCCCTGCATCAAAGAGCAAAAATTATAAATTAACACTCCAAACAAATTCTTAACCAAACATACCTCTAGGTTAATTAGGGTTAATTACACTTAATTAATTCCAATTAAACCCTAATTTCCTAGTCAATACACCACCTAAATTAATTAGGGTTAATTATAATTAATTAATCCCCAATTAATCCCTCATCCAATTCTAAGAACAATACACGACACCATCACAAACCAACCCCAAGCCGAATCATTAACCAAAACCAACTTCAACAGACTTAGGTTTTAATCTCACGCAACCAAGATCCAACTTAGATCCGAATCCCATGACCTAATCAAACAACACAGATCAGCAGCATGTGTTATCCGAAGCCAACTCCCAGAACTTAATTCGCATAGAGCATCAAAAATAACCCACGACGAAAACAGGATCCCGACAAAGTAATAGAAACCCACGATCTAACCTAAATCCTCTGAATACACAAGATCTGAACAAAGTCACTCAACAATCCAAAAATCCGAAACTCAAGAACAGAGAACAAACCCTAGATTGCAGGTTCCGAACCCTAACATTCACAGAACACAGTAATCAATTCACCGCTATAGATCGAAATTAAAGCTCAGAGAAAAGAATTTGAATTCCCGCATCAAATTCAGAATCCCGATTCAAGCAAGACAGAATACTAATCCAAATCTAAGATCGATCAAGCTAAGGAAAACACGAGAAGCAAGAACAACACAGAACCTAGCAAACACATTGAAACCATACTTCTTGAATTCGATCAAAACAACGGAAACCCTCACACAGCAAGGTCCTTACCTTGATTCTTCGTCGGCAGACTCTCTGCTCCTATCCGAGAACAGCCCCCGATCGCCAGAAACCCATTCAACTCTGCCAAGAATAGAGAAAGAGGAAAGATAAATCGCGAATAAGCCTAAATCTCGGATTCAGCACAAGATCTACCGACGGTGAGGAATAGGAACCCTAAATCCCAAAATACGATATCGTTTCACGATCAGAAAACCGATTGAAACCATCAAAAACTCTCACTCACCTTCGATTCGACGGACGAAGCGGCCGATCCACGCCCTACGTGCGCACGCGAGATCACAGAGACGAAGAAGGGGAGGTCTCGGCCCAGAGCCGGCGATCTCGGCGGAGAAACTAAGGCGAGAGAAGAAGAGTGAGTCTTCGATCGGGTTCTGAGAGAGAGAGAGAGACAAATCGGCTGTGATGGGTTCTGCCAAAAACGAGGGGGAAAAGAATTAAATATACCTAGGCATATTCGCATCTAACCCCCTCAAATTTTCGAAATTCTCACAGACACCCTTAAGTTCGAATTTTTTTTCGTTTTAACCCTTTGAATTTCCCAGATTCTCACAGATGACTTACGTTAAAAAGAGTCCTTAGAGAAGAAGATGAAGACGAGGTGCAGTCAACCACGAAGCCAGAAGTTGGCTGAACGTTTTCGTCTCCCCTTCTTATACAGAGGAAGACGCCCGCATGAGTGCAATGGGGGCAAGGCACGTGGAAGGTAAGAAATCGCCACATCGGGGCAACGCCAGGAAATAGTCGTTTGACGTGAGTCGGCTACAGCTGCGCATGTCAGTAAGAGATCGTGAAGAGAGTAGTTGGGGCACGTGGCGACAAAGCATTTGCGAAGGGACCTTGTCGCCATCAAAAAGCGTCATACGCCTTTATGAAGGATGAACATGTATCATTGTAGTACCTCGAAAGCTATAGAAGCTTTTTGGGAAAGACAAAATCAAATGGGATTGCCTCGGGACCGAGGCAAATTTTACAATCCTAGGACCCAGTATAACTGCCAAGGGAGCAGTAACAGGTGCAAGGACTGACACACAGTTTCTTCATCACCACACTAGTTTGATTAGTCAGCAACACTTCCTTCGATCAGACTTGAAGGGAGGGATTTGTGATGAGGTTGAATAGCTCGTGGCGGACACGTGGGCTGAAGTAGCTGGGTGGCAAGATGTGGCGAGTCTGAGCGACTCCCCTTTCAGAGCTCCCGGGACCCTCTCAAGAAGGGTTCCTCTAGGCCCCCTCCCCCCTGCGGTAAACACGCCCCGGAGATTAGATCAGAAAACCCCTCCCGGGATCACGCCGGGAAGTCGGGCCCCGAGACCACCTCGGGGAAGCAGAGCGCCCATGTCACGCCCCCAGAGGCCCGGGCTCGCTAAAAAATCTAGCAGCACCTTCCCTGTACGGCGGACAATCTGAAACTTTTACACATACACACACCTCAACCATAATAATATAGCTCAGCCACACTCGGCTGGCGTTCACACCAACACAACCACGCAGTTAAATAATATAACTGACAAATAACAAACATTATAATTATAATCTCTATAGCTAAGCGCAGCAATACTGAAATCCAGTAGAAATAAATAAGTACATGTTCGAAGGAAAAAACCATATACCATCCAAAACGATAATAAAACCAAAAACAATACTAATGCTATAAAACTACCACAAAAGTACGAAAACCAATAATAATACTCAAACTGGGAGACTGGCAGCTGGATCCTCTCTTGGCGGCACGAGACACATCTATCGACTACCTGAAATAAAAAGAAGAACGAGAGGTGGTGAGTTCCGGGTGGAACTCTGCGGATATAAGAACAAATAAATGCATAGTATATAAAAGGGTAAAACAAGCACGAAGAAAGCAAAAAGGTATACAGTCTCCGGAAATAAGAACATAAACAAAATACATTTATACAAATAAAACATACCTGAAAATCATGTAACACGTAGGGGCAAGATCAGAAATCCCCCTACTACCTCAATAAACTGCTAATACTGCTGAACAGATCCACATCATATAATAAATGCAAATCATAACGTATATGTATGTCAGTCAAATGCAACAATCATAGCTCAATCAAATGCAACAAACACAAGCAAATGCAAATGCATAATATGCACATGATGTCATGACCTGCACTGTACACACACCAACCACCATTAGGTTGAGTGGACAAGATACAAGCGCCAAAACCTAGGGCTATGCAAATACACCACGACAACCGTGACCTTGATATGAAAGCCCAAAATACCTGGGGCTTAAAATCCCAAAATACCTGTGGGAACTCCAAATACTTGGGGAGTATCAACTGTTTGCACACAACTCCGACCAAGCGTGGTACAACAGGAAAATATACCCGACGACCCGTCTCAACCACCAAGGAGCCCGCGGTCGTCGACCTGAATGCTATGATGCATGCCACTAATATACACCTCCTCAATCAAACTCAAAACCATGCGAAACAAAAAACACCAATAACACCAAAATAAGGAAACATACGAAAAGCACAATCAGCATCAAAGTAAATAAACATGTACTAATCTAGTGGGTAGGATATATCTAATACCAACTAAACCCTAGATAGGTCAAATGATTATTCTACAATACACGCATACACACAGTACGCTTTAGATCAGAAGCCAAGAGATGAGACTGTATAACTGAACAAATTTGAAATTATTACTCAAAGGTCAAGCACGAATAAGTATCAAGCAGGAAAACAAGGCAAACAGATTTAAGATAAAACAATCCTACTCAGAAAATAAAGCAACCATGCATTTAAGGTAAATGAAACTACAGGAATCAAAGAAGAAGTACCCGCTTTTGATGTAGAATATTCCGAAATAGATCTCCCGTCCAACCTCGTACCAAATCAACGTCCTGCATAAACATGCATAATTTAACTAATCATATATCTAATAAGTAGCTAAGTCAAATCTCAAACTAATTAAGTTGCATCTCTTAATTATTTAAATTATTAGTTAATCCCAATTAATCCTCCCTACTAATTAACTATTCAATCTATCAAAAGGATCGATTGAGTTGGGTCATAACCTCCACTTGCAGTTCACGGCACAGGGTCACAGGAACTCATGATCAAAATTTAAGCTAAGTCAAATATCCCACCTAAATTGACAGTAAAACAACACCTTACCTTCTTCTAATTAAACCACAACCGTATCAACCTCACACTAACAAAAATCCAATAATTTTGACCTAATTAACCATCCCATAAGTCTCACAGCACAAAGGAAAAATCAGATCAAAATTCCCCAAACAAAATATATCCAAAAAAAATCCTACAAACCGAACCAAAGATCAACTCCATCCCCAACCTTAAGGCAGCATACAATCTGAACAAAAATACCACCAACTCACCCAAATAGAGGAAAGGAAAGACCCTACAGGAATCAAATTACAACTCACGGTGAAACCAATATAGCGCAGAAACAAATCCAATTCATCCACCTAATAATCACTTAAATCTATTGAAGTAAATTTACTCAGAATAAAGAATCTTGTTACCCCAATGGATGAGCCTCGGCACCTCCGGCGAATGCTCACGGTAGCCTCAACTGATCCTAGCGGAGAGCTTTGAAACCCTCTGCCTCCTTAAGCCTTCAGCGTCCCAAATTGATGAGTAAGGCCACTGCGGTAGAGAGCGAGGTTGATCCGGATGGGGCACCGTGTGTAACCAGAAGAGGAAAACGTGCGGCAACACTGGCGCACGGTGAGGAAAGAACTCGCACAGGGAAGGGGTCGCACTGGCGGCAATGAAAGGAAGGAGAAGACTAACGAGATGGGAGGTTCACCGGCGATGAGAGCTCCTAGCCGCGGAGGTCGACCTTGGCGCGATCCTGTGAGGCGAGCTGCGACGTCAGGCGGAGAGGGGAAGATTCAAATAAATCTTTTGCTTAAATAATTCATAACTAACCAATTTTACACCCAATTAATCCCGAAATTATTTCCAAAAATCCCAACAAATTATTCCAAATTTTTCACATGATAAATTCCAAATTTTTAATTCCTGTTTATATTAATTATATATAAATCTATATATATATATATAACTATATATATAAATTTATATACCTCTTTTATTTTTACTATATCTTTATTATTATTATAATTATATTATTAATTAAGCGTATTTTTACAGCCCGGACCTCCCGGGCCAGAAACCCCCAAGATCATCTCGGGAAAGTAGAGTCCAAGAAGCATTCGACCTCAAGTAACAATCTCCCTATTCTCGAATCTACGGATAATCATCACCACTATCGCAGAGCCATCATGACCCTTAAATATCGCAACCGGTCGAACTTAATGATGGCGTGGACCGTTTCGAAGACTATCCGGTAACCGGCAAAGGAGGGGGACATGGCATAGATCATGGGGACGCACAAAGGCAGCCACGGCAGGTATAAAAGGTACTCCAACCCCTCTGGTAAGGGGGTTATGCCTTCTGTACTACTCACATACTGTCTTGCCTTCTTTTTATCTTCTCAATCGAGGCACTGATTTGAGCGTCGGAGTGGGCTCTGCCGGACAACCTCCGACATGTTCTCCTAACGCTTGTGTTAATCTCGCAGGGTGTGGAGTTTCTCCTCCAGCGTCAACATCCGTGTCAGTTGAACCCTGGTGATTGACAGTCGACGTCGATTCTTTTCAGAATATGTATTAACTATGATTTCATAACTGTTATAATTTAAATTGTATTTCTATCCATCATATTTTTAGTAGTTATAGTTTTATAATTATTATAATATGAATTCTTAGTGGTAATTATTGCGAAATTATAATTATTATAATATAAAGTTTTATTAATATTGAAAAAATTAAATATGTACGGTAATAATTGTGAAATCTCGATCGATTTGATAGTTGAGTAATTTTATACGGTTCAACGACAGGGTGAAATATATTTTCATAAAAAATAAAAATAAACATCGTTTGAAGATTTAAAAAAAACGGTATTTTCACTTTGATCCAAATTTTAATTAGATCCTCGGGAACATTAAATATAAAAAAAACAGATAAAAGAAAATTATAAAAAAAAGGAGAGAGAAAGGCATTGTTTCTAGATGATGCCCCGCGAAAGATGACCAAATGATCAAGTGTGTGTCGAATTTGACGTAGTCAACCGTGTCCAACCTTCTCACCTGTTTTTTTAGGGGAACAACTCCATAATTTCTCACGTCATCCCGCTATAACCGTTTGACTCCCATTTGGGGCAGAGCGCATATATAATCTCTATTCCACCACCACCCATCTACAAGAAAGTAGAATCTTTATACTCATCTTCTCAATTTCACACCTCAATTTTTGCAAGTCTTGCTTTTGGAGTCGCAGACATGGAGCTGTGGTTCGCCGTGTGCGGCGGCCTGGCTGCGTTGCTGGTGGCGGCCTGGGCAGTCAGGATGCTGAATTGGGCGTTGTGGAAGCCGCGCCGCCTGGACCGCGCCCTCCGGTCGCAGGGTCTCAAGGGTTCCTCCTACCGCCCCATCAACGGCGACCTCAAGGATTTCGTGCGGCTTACCGCGGAGGCCCGCGCCAAGCCCATGCCCTTCTCCCACGCCATCTTGCCTCGCGTTTCTCCCTTCCTCCAACGCGCCGCTGAAGCACACGGTCAGCAGCCATACAACTCGATCGCCTCCCTTCTCCATTTCCCCAAGCAAATATAAGTGCTGTTGATTAAATCGGATTGAAAATTTTTCTTTAGGAAAGGAGAACAAGGTAAGTTTTCATTGGATGGGACCTAATCCGAGAGCGCTCATCACGGATCCTGATCAAATCAGAGAAGTTCTGGCCAACAAGACCGGCGAGATCGGGAAGCAAATACAAGTTATCTGGCAAAGTACGTTGTCATAGGCGTGTTGAGTCACGAAGGTGAGAAATGGGCCAAGCACAGGAAGATATTGAACCCCGCTTTCCATATAGAGAAGCTCAAGGTGATTGATCCATCGCCGCTTAGTTAATTAGTGCCTCCCCTATAAGTTTGTTGAAATGACTCAGTAACTCTTTTTTGCTATATGCAGCGCATGTTGCCTGCTTTCTCTGCTTGTTGTGATGAGCTGGTCAGCCGATGGGATGAGATGGCGGCGAAAGGTGAAGAGGTAGATGTTTCCGTTGAGCTCCAGAGCTTCACCGGCGATGTCATTTCCCGGAGTGCTTTCGGTAGCAATTTTGAGGAAGGAAGGAAAATTTTCCAGCTTCAAGATGAGCAAGCCATGCTCGTCGCCAGCGGTCTCCCTTATGCACATATACCAGGCTTCAGGTGAGTGCTGATCCACAATATACATCTGCAAAAAGTTCGATTCGTTGTGATCCTTGTTAGAAACAGAGTATAATTGATATCTTGCATTGTTCAGGTTTTTGCCCACCCGAATTAACACTAGAATGAAAGCAATCAACATAGAGGTGAAAGGGATTCTATTGAGCATAATCAAGAAGAGGGAGGAGAGTATGAAATTGGGTACCGCAAAGAACGATGACCTTCTCGGCTTGTTGCTGGAATCCAATCTGCAACACCTCCGAGAACACGGGAACTCTGGGATGACGACGGACGAGGTGGTGGATGAATGCAAGCTGTTCTACTTCGCAGGACAAGAGACGACGTCCCTTTTGCTAACGTGGACGATGGTTGTGCTGAGCATGCATCAAGATTGGCAACAACGGGCTCGCGAAGAGGTTCTTCAAGCCTTCGGGAAAGAGAAACCTACTTTTGATGGATTGAACCACTTGAAGACTGTAAGCACCATAAATTTCGATTCTCGATGAGTCTGCAGGGATTTCCTCCATATTCTCAAGTAAGATTGATGTGGCACATGCAGGTGACGATGATTCTGTACGAGGTTCTGCGACTCTACCCGCCGGCAATCGGCGCGCAGCGGCAGGTCTTCAAAAGCACAAAAATTGGGGACGTAGTGTACCCTCCAGGCGTCCTGCTCTTCCTGTCCATCCTTCAGGTTCACCATGATCCAGATTTCTGGGGCAAAGACGCCGACGAGTTCAAGCCGGAGAGATTCGCGGAAGGCATGTACAAGGCGTCTGAGAAGAATGCCTTCTTCCCCTTCGGCGGCGGCCACCGAGTCTGCATCGGCCAGAACTTCGCGTTGCTGGAAGCCAAGTTGGCACTATGTTTGATCCTTCAACGCTTCTCCTTTGACCTCTCGCCTTCCTACACTCATGCTCCCAACGTTGTTCTCACTCTCAGGCCTCAACATGGTGCTCCCATCAGGTTGCATAGGCTTTGAAACCATCGATCCTTCCATCGACCAATCTTAAATATATATATGTCAAACATTATAAAACAAATATCTACTTCTCTGGTAAAATTTGTAGTAATCTTATAAGTGCATTGTTAGTGTTTCTTCCATATGTATGATCATGCTGACGATTATTACTTAATAAAGGATCGAAGCCTTTTGTTGTATTTTATTGGATTTAGACAAGGGGTTTCAGTTGAAAAATTAGAACGTTTTGCAAATTATATTATCCGATGGTATCTTTGTAGCTTGATCGGGCTCCTCCTCTCATAAAGTCACATTCGCCTCCTGGAAATCTAAGGTCTGGTGTTTTGAAATGTAAAGAACCTTAGGGTTGGTCAGCTCTACAGGCGCAGCCATTATTGCAACTCTCAAATTATTGTCGAATGGAAGAAGATGGAAGTCTCATAGAGATGCGAGATGAAGAGCAAAGAACACCGGAGAAGAGATGAGAACTTAGTGGAGAAGAGTTGGCTCAGGGAAAAAACATCTCTACATTGGCTATCGTGCATTCCTCCGCCTCCTTGTAAAGGTCACTAAGAAAACTTTTGTAAAAAAACTAGATCTAATAGTCGTTAGAGACTTCTCCATTCATAAGACGTCGTGTCATGTATTCCTCCGAAGATGATCAAGAACTCAGATCAGATAGTTGTTAGATGCTTTTCTACCCATAAAAAGCCATCTATTCATCATCAAGTGATTGGGAACCAGATTCGACAAATGAAATCTCCATTACTGAAAATTGAAATCTGAACTCCAATTTATCTGTCAGGCCCCGAGAGAACTATGCTCGTTTGAAAATTGGACATCTCCCTGTACGATGGACAATCTGGAACATTATATATATCTCTCACATAATATATGACTCAGCTATCATAAACAAATAAAATAACTCCACAATCACACAGTATAAAATATATAATGGATAGAAATAAAAGAATTAAAACTCAAGATAAATCCAACGATAAACATAACAGTCCATAAATATATAAATATAATTCCTCTTAAACTACACATAACTCCGTTGAGAAAATAAATACAACATAATAAAGTAAATATGAAAATAAAGAAGATGCAGAAATAAAATGAATACGGAAAATTCCAAAAGGACTCGAATCATGGACTGGTAACTGAATCCTCTCCTAGATCCAAGTAAAGCATCTATCTGCTACCTGAATAAAATTAGATGATAGGGATGGTGAGTCCGGGCAGACTCTGTGGATATAAGAGTAGATAAATGCATGATATAATAAAAGGTATAACAAATAGAAAAAACAACTGTATAAAGTTTTCAAAAATCGAATAATATCTAGGCATGTGTGAAACAGAATTATAGTGCATACTAAAGCATATATGTATGTCAAACAAATGCATCAATCATAACTCATATAAATGCATAAACATAGGAAAATGTAAAATGCAATAAGTGTATATGAAACAATGACATATGTCACCCCTGACACCAGTCAAGTCACCATCACATCACATCTGTGAGGCCGAGTGGGTAGGGTTGTGATAATTGTACGCACTCCAACAATTACCACTACTATAAATGGTTGAGTGGACAGGATGCTAGGGAGCCAACTACTCCAAAACCCCAAGAAAAAAGGGAAGCCGCCAACAACTCTGGTATCCCACGAAAACAATGGTGAAGGTGTCAACTGCTTTTCTACAACTCCAACATACACTACCCATGAGTGGTCGAGTGTGACATAATAGGACAACTGCTCGCACTCTAGCAACTACCACTACCCACGAGTGGTTGAGTGGGCAGAGCAGCAAAATGACTGACGACGAGCTTAACTATATGGAAGCCAATACTAGTCAGCATGCAACTATGCAGATATGATACATGATACTAAATGCACAATTAACCAAGTGGCAACTATACAATGATACAATAAATAAAAATCAGAATCACTAAACATGCAACTAATCTACTGGGTAGGGTATCTCTAATGTCATCCATGTTGGTTTCGAGTGTGCATGGGAATCCTCTCTATGTCCCCGGATTAAAATTTCATTAATTGAAACAAATCCGGATGGAGATCGTAATTACCTAAGCAGCCGACTCATCATCGTACTAATTGATTTGAGTGACTACTTGAACAAACTTGTTGTTCAAGCCATCTAACTCGTCAAACCAATTAGCCGCGGAATAGACGATGAATGGATCGTAGATTTTTGTGTTCATCTTCGGGGGCCATGTTAATTAACAACATACAATAATTAATCAAGAACAAAAGGGAATCAAACAAGAAGTATACCTCTTGTTTACCTTGCGATCTTCTATTGTATGTCCTAACCTCTTCTTGGACATCATGTGGGCGACGATCTTCCAAGAAACGGAGTCACCAAGGCACCTTCTTCCTTCACCTTTGAATGCGCCAAAACCCTAACCTCCAAGGTAAGGTTGCCGTCGGCCACCAAGGAGTGAGAACTCCTTCCCTTGCTTGTGTCGACTCCAAGGGATGAAGAAGAAGAGGAAGAAAAAGATGAAGAAGAAGATAAAGAGTTCTTCTCCCTCAATCAACCCTAACCGATCACCTCTATCTCCTATTTTCTTCCTTGCGACAACCACAAAGAAAGAAGAAGAAAACTTCTTCTTTCTACTTTGCGCCGACCACCTCCTTTCTCCCTTCACCTAGCGTCGTCGCCCACCAAGGAAGATAGCTGAGCACGCCACCAAGAAGAGATGAGAAGGTTGGATGAGGAAGAAGAAGATGAACTCTCCTCTACCCTTGCTCCAACTTGCGCCGACCTCCAAGAGAATTCTTGCCGCCGCCCAACCCTAGGAGAGAAGGAGAGGGAGAGAAGAGAGAAGCCTTAGGGTTATGTTGTATCCTTAGTCTCATGACACATGAGGTATATATAGGCTACAATAGGTGTTGGGGCAATCTATGTGTCACGCCCCGAGACCCCAGGATCCGCTGATGCAATAGAAAATCGGACAACACCTCCCCTGTCCGGCGGACAATTTACACATACATACATCACATAAATCACAACCACGCAGTTTAAATGGGCCTCGGGCCTCAAATCAAGACAGAACATAAAATAAAACCGGGTAAACCATACCTGACTGCGGACCAATCCGACTTACGAAAAAACAAAATGACACAAGTGCCTCCATGACACACAAAAGTACAACTATACTGTCATGTAAACCACCCAACAGAACACGAATACAACAGCGGAAACGAAAAGACAAAATGAACAGAAAGAGGGTACCAACATGTACCCTCATTAAAATACCAAGACAAACCCCGAGAATCGTCTCGAAAATACACGAGCTGGGACAGGCTACCGGGCACTCCAGTCGAACCTCCTGAAAAAAAAACAAGGAGCTAACGGTATGAGTCATAGAACTCAGCGAATATCTCATCATATATACAAGATATTCTAAGCTAGCAACAGTGTAACGGACTATCGAAATAACACATGTGTAAGCAGTGGAAAGTACAACTGAAAGAGGGAATAGGACGTATCATACCAATGTAGCAGAGTCGCCAAAACAGACATAAGGGTCTCCTGTAAGTGCATGTCAATCATATGCAGCATCAAGTAAAAACAAGCACAAGGAAGGGCAAAAAAAAAACGAATACACATGCTGCAATGACATGGTCACCCCTGCCATCGGTCAGACATTGTCACCTATGTACGGGAGGAAGCTGAGCGGAGGCCACCCTCCGACGTAGGGTTGTGACTGCCGTCCATACTCTGCCATCACTACTCCTGAGCGATCGAGTAGACGAAATGCTGCCGGTGTAACACCCCTACTCCATGGCCTATCCTAGCGATATCTCTATCAGCCCCAAGCCATCTCTGGAGGACATCTCTGTCTGAGTGTTACCCCTACCCCATGTATATAAATGGGGGAGAGACCTCTCCCTCTCATCTCCTGGTATATGGACTACTCAAGGAGGGGCATCTGCCTGCTACCACGCTCCGATTCACTAACTCATGAGTGCATGAGCGGAGCAACAGAGAGCACACTACCTAATACTCCGTCAACCACTAACCCATGAGTGGCCGTATGGGAAGGTCAGTATGACTGTCGACCTGACTCACCCACAAAGGGGGCCCCTGATCGAAAGTGATGCACAGTGCACGATGATCCATAACACTGGTCAAACAACATCCACTATCTAGTCCACCTATATCAACATGATATGCAAGGATCGTAGATAATGCACCATAACCTAAGTCCTAAAGGTATAGGTATCACATGTCAGTTGTGGCACAATAACATCAGCAAAACAAATATAAGAGTCATGTCACAATCTGTTACTATATTGCTAAACAAGCATATCAAGTATATATATCTGTGACAAATCTAAAAGAAGAGTCAGAGATACTCGTCTCTGATGTAGTAGATCATAAACGAAAAGAACTCCCGTCCGAAATAATATTCGCCGCAAGTGAAATTCAAATAGCCGAGTCAACGACCTGTATCACAACACATAACTTAGCTATTCATGTAAATAATAATTAGACTAGATACCAAAATGAATCCGGATTAATCCAACCAAACCCTAAGTGTGGTTCACGATAATTCTAAACCACACCAGTAGGCTAACCCTAAATTCAATTAAATTTAACCTTAATTAAGGATTAATCCCACTTATTCTTAAACCCTAAATCCTAATTAAAGGCTCAAATTCTTCACAATCAATCCGATCAACCAACTCCTACATCTCACGGCAGAAATGAAAACATCCAAGAACAGAAAACCAAGAACAAGGATCCAGAACATGCCTGAAATCAAATCCCCTCTTAGCACGCAATAGTGCTCACAAAATCGATTTCGAGAGAGAAAATAAACCCCATCCACCACTCACAGATCATCCCAAGATCAAATATCAATTCTAGCACCCAATCCTGGCAGAAAGCAATCAAACCACCAAAACATATACAAATCCTATATCCATGATCATCTCTTAACCACCGAACCAAAACCTCAAGAACCAACAGATCAAAACCCTAGAAATCTTTACAATTCAGATCCAAAAACTTATCAAAACAAAAACCCAAGGTCCCATACAGAAACCTCCAAATCAGATGCGAACTCAAGCAACAAATTCGGTAAAGAAACCAAAACGAATTCGAAACATATGTTCTCATTCCTAAAACGAATCAATCTAGGGCAGTATTGCTATCAAAAGCAGTAATCTAACCCAACAACTAATTCACCTTGCCAATCCATTCACATTCTTCAACCTAGTCCAAGAAAACAACACGTACCTAATGGATTGAGACCGCAGTGGATTATCCTGCCAAAGATCTGCCGGTGAGCACACCTAGCGACCTCCAAGACTCCGTCAATCGGCAGTCAAGCCCACGCACCCCTCCTCTCTGTGATCCGATAAGCTAGGGCAAGGATCGCCGGCCAAAAGACCAACGCAAGGGGAAAACCCTCCTACTCCACCGAGCTCCGATGGCGCAACTGTAAAGCACACGGCAAGGCTCGAGGTTTTGCCGACGACGATCGAAGAACGAAGAAGAGGTAAAGGATCGGCTCGACATCAGCTTCTTGCTATGGAGAAGGAGGAGGAGAACGAAGCACAAAGGCTCGCGTGCGCTCGGTGGATCTTGGCGTCGAGGGGGTGCGGCTGCGAGCTAGGGCACGCGCAGAAGAGAGGAAAGATCGGTTGTGGCTCAATCGCAAGGAAGAGAAGAAATAGAGCGTCGGTTCGGGGTTGTGCTAGGGCAAATAAAGAGATGAACCGATATAATATATCACTGAACTTTTTCATTTAACCCCTCTATATTCCTATTTTCTCACAGCATCCCTCTATTGGAAATTTTACATTTTTGCCCCCCCCCCCAAATTTTCTGTATTCTGACACTATGGTCCGGAGTGACCATGTCTTTTGATGTTTAGGCAAAGGGTTTAAGTTAAATTCACCTTTGTATTTGATGTGTGTATTTGAGTGTGCAGGTTTGCAGGATACACATGGACTTAGCAGGACGGCTTCGGGTCCGGTGAATGATGGTGTAAGGAGATAAGCCGTGGGCTTGTATGCATCCGAGGGACCATGGACAAAGCAAGGACGATGAGCCGAGGGAAGCGAACTTCGAGGCATACGTGAAGGATGGCATGGGGAGACGAGTCGTGGGCTTGCATGCATCTGAGGGACGAGAGCCAAAGTCGAAGAAGGCTTGAAGGCAACAGGTTGAGGCTGCTGGAAGAAGAGTCAGAGTCGTGAGGGTTCGAGTGCTGAGAGAAATCTTAAGTTTAGGGGTGGACCAGTTGACTGATGGTGGCTGGAATTCAAACGTTGGGTTGTAACGTTCGAATCCAAGTGGGACCAGTCGACTGATGCTTGGACCAATCGACTGGTAATGGTCTTTTCAGCCAAGAGCTATATTTAAGAAATCTCAGTTTTGGCTGAGAGTTCTTAATGAAATAAGCTTGATTAGAGCTTATTAGTAGTCTCCTAGTGCTCAGGTATTGTAGAGAGTCTGTGGCGAGGTTTCTCCACCCACAAGGAGCGACAAGAGCTAGCCGGAGGTCTTCCGGGGACTCATCCACTGACTGATCGGGATCGTCCACCTTACGGACATCCATGGAGTAGGAGCCTTATCTCCGAACCACGTAAACGGTTTGTGTTAGCGTTTGTTTAGTTGTGTTATTAGTATTTGTAGGATCGGGTCGACCGGCTAGAGGGGGGTGAATAGACGGTTAAGAAATAAAACAAGAGGGCACTCGTCTTTAATAAAAACTTGGTTGCAACTTGGTCGTTGCTTCCAAGACGATTAAAGCAAAAACTCTCCTTGTGGCGGAGAAGCCTTACAACTGAAGCACACTAGACTTTAGAGAGAATTACAATAGTATTGAATCTCTCTGACTTGAATCTCTAAGTCTATTTATAGGTTGAGTGATATGATCTTGACCGTTGATACAAGATTGAGTTTCATCTTGATCGTAGATTTTAAAATTAAAGATCTCCTTTGACCGAGCATGTAGATTGCATCCACGTAAGAAGCTGAAGCGATCGCCTTTTACCGAGCTTCACGGACTTTGACCGAGCTTCTCATAAGAAGCTTTGACCGAGCTTCACGTAAGAAGCTTCACGTAAGAGGCTTTGACCGAGCTTCACGGCCTTTGACCGAGCTTCACGCACGAAGCTAAAATGCCGAGCTTCACGTAAGAAGCTTCACGTAAGAGGCTTTGACCGAGCTTCACGTACGAAGCTAAAATGATCACCCTGTGCAAGAAGATTTAATTAAATTGAAAGAGTGGTTAAAATCCAACGTTTACTTAAAAACAATTTATTAAATTGAAATTTTAATTAAAGTTTTAAACAACTTTAATTAAAATAAATTTACTTAAAACCTTTAATTAAATTGATACTTTAAATAAAGTTTTTAATATAATTAAAACTTTATTATTTTAATTGCAAGTCAAATGTTGACTTGATAAAAGTCAACTTAGTTGACTTTTTGTCAAACCGTCGATTGGGTGATTTCCGGCCAACCGGAGTTAGGCTCACCCGAATCCGACTCTGGCCTTTCGCCCTTCGAGCGTCCTTCCGCCAGGCTTCCCGTCCCTCGGACGTCGCGCACGTCCTTCTTGGTCCACCGGCGTACTCTTCCGCAACTTCTGCGTCCCTCAGATTGCACCGAGCCCGTCGGCTCACTTCCCCGCGCAATCCTTCTCGTCCGCTGCGTCTTACGCTCGACTTCCTCCGTACCTAAGTTCCTGCACACTTAGCAGAGGGATTAAAACCAACAGGACCTAACTTAACTTGGTTGATCACATCAAAACCAACCGGGGCACCAACAGTATTTCCGCTTACAAGCTAACATTATAGGAAGAATCGATGACCAAAGTGGGTGAACGGCTATTCACCCCCCCCCCCTCTAGCCGTATGTCAAGGTCCCAGCAATAGAGACCATGAGGAGGAGTTAGGTCTTGGCCACCTAATAGATCAAAGTCCGATTCATTAATGGTAATCCAATCCACTAAAGGATTACAATTGATCTACCTCACCAACTCCCATAATTAAATATGGGTTCCACCTATTATGTGTACAAAATCTCTGCGTGTTTAAGATATCGCATGTCTATTAATTAATTAAATTACTGACAATGTAATTAATTAATATCTAACTCCATGAGTAGTACCACTCAACTTTATCATGGTCGGACCAAGTTCACCTGCAGGATTTAACATGATGAGCTTTATGAGATTCTCAAGGAGACATCATCAACTTGACACATCAGGACACAGTTTCCTTCTACAATCAACAGCACACCATGTAAATAATATTATTTTCAAATTTACTGGGCCTATTGTTTAACAAATAAATCTCGCCCACTAGTAAATCAAATAAATAGATATTAAGTACATGTGCCCGTTATTATATCGGGATTAAGAGCATGTACACCATAATATCTGACATTTGATTCAAATATATAGTCAGTATAAACTGAATCATCTCTATATCGGTCCTGCTCAATACACATAAAGTGTACTAGTGTAATTTTATGGTCAAGACAGAGTAATACTAAATTACACTACAACCATGCTAATGGTTTGTCCAAATCCATCTAGGTTGTGAGCCACTACTTATACTCTATAAAGGACTGATGACATGATCTTCTATGTGACACCACACATCATGTTATCTACAATGTAAAGTATCAGACAATATGCACACATAAAATGCAAACAATGATCATGTGATTCTCATTCCAAAATATAGATATTCATACAAAAGCTAGGCTTTTAGTATACATCCTAAGAATCTCCCACTTATACTAAAAGACTATGCTGCCATCATAATGTCATACATTGACTCTCACACCCTCCACATGCCTATCAAAAGCTCTCGCTAGAAGGGCCTTAGTGAAAGGATCCGCTAGGTTGTCCTCTGATGCAATCTTGGCGACAACAACTTCTCCTCGCTTTATGATCTCTCGTATCAGGTGGTACTTGCGCTCTATGTGTTTACTTGTGTTATGGGCTCGTGGTTCCTTCGAGTTTGCAACTGTACCACTGTTATCACAATAAATTGTGATAGCTCTGGGCAAACCAGGAATCACATCCAAGTCCATCAAGAAGTTCCTGAGTCATACAACTTCTTTAGCCACCTTAGAGGCTACCACATACTCAGCTTTCATGGTGGAGTCCACCATGCATTTCTGCTTGACACTTCTCCATATTATGGCTCCACCCCGAGGTAGACTTACTTTTATCTCTATCTGATTGGAAGTCAGAATCCGTATAACCTATAGGGAGTAATTGATCTACCTGATAAATATCATATAATCCCTAGTCCTTCTCAGGTACTTCAATATATGCTTTACCGTAGTCCAATGTCCCTGTCCTGGATTACTCTGATATCTGCTAACCATGCCCACGATAAAGCAAATATCCGCCCTCGTACATAGTATAGCATACATGAGGCTTCCTACAGCCGAAGCATAAGGAACCTACTTCATCTCCTCTATCTCCTTCGATGTTTTAGGACACATCTAGATAGAGGTACTCAATGCCGAAAAGGTAGAAAATCTTTCTTGGAGTTTTGCATACTAAAACGAGCTAGGACATTGTCTATGTATGAAGCTTGAGATAAGCACAACATCCTTTTCTTGCAATCTCATATAACTTTGATCCCAAGGATGTGTCCCGCTTCTCCCAAGTTCTTCATATCAAACTGTTTGGACAACTGTACCCTTACATCTGATAATACTTTGACATTGTCGCCAATGAGCAAAATATCATCTACATATAGTACAAGAAATACCACTACGTTTTCGTCACACCTCTTGTATACACAAGACTCATTCGGACTCTGAATAAATCCATAAGACTGGATTATCTCATCAAACTGGATAGAATGATGGGTCGAGAGGGGAAGCCCAACCCTCGAGAATACCTGATTAGGGAGCATGGTGGGGAGCATAGCTCTGAAAGTGTTTGAGCGAGGAGTTGGGTCCCTAGGCTATCCGATTGAAACATGATGTGGAGCAGAGTCCCGAAAATGTTCGAGTGGGGAGCTAGGCTCTTAAACTGTCCAATTTGAAATATCCTATCAGAGCGTAGTAATGATTATAGCTCCTAAAGTATTCGAGCGAGGAGCTAGACTCCTAGGCTATCCAATCAAAAATATCCGATCAAGCCTACTTAGATTGACATACCTTGATGGTCATGGATTTTAACTTATCAATCGTCAGAGTTCTTATTATATTATCTATTATTCGCTAATAGAATATGACAAATTTTTGGACGTATTGAAGTTAATAAAGATTATAAAATGATGACAACAATCATTTATTTGTTTTCATTACATAGCAAATTCAAAATTTGCTTTGTAAATTTATGATCCTCCCTTTTCTAGATGATACGAACGGTTCAGGTTTTTCATACGGAAACAAAAACAAAGAAAAAATAAACACTGCCTCCCGCATCAATTTCTAAGTGGTCCTCAAAGACCAGCGAAAAGTCAAATTGATGGTTTGGAAAATTGGACTCTCCCAGTGGCATTATTTGGACATTTTGGGGTGTTGAAATTGCTACTCGACTAAAAATTTTAATGAGATCCCTCGGTGAACTGGACTTGTTCACTACTTTCTACGATGAAAATGGCATTCAAAATACTCTAGAAAGTAAAAGATGATTTCGCTGATGTCTAACATTTTTTATCATTGGTTTCATAATAAACGATGAAACATAAATCACGTATTGAGCAATCTCATAAGTAGGAAAATATTTAATTTGGGAACGGGGTTTAAAATTATCCTGCAAAATTTTTCCAGAAAATAAATACACAATAAAACAAACTTATCCGAGGCAATCGGACTCTAAAAATATTATTTTTATTAATAAAAGGGAATATAAACAAATTAATAATAATCAATATCCGATCGAATAATTAATTAATTAATTAATTAATTAATTATATATATATATATTAAATAATTTTTTTTCAAAATTTTACTAATTATTTTTATTAATATTGAGAATAGATTATATAAATATTTAATTTATTTTTTAATTATATAAATTTTTTTAATATTATATAAATTTTAATATATTTTTTAATAATAATAAGTACTTGTAAATAATAAAATCATATGTTTAAGTAAAAATTTTAATGAAAATTTTAAGAAAGATATAGTATTTTACATGCACATATTCGATTATCGTTCGGATATCATCGGTGATTTTCGATCGTCGTCCCGAATCAAATTATATCTTGGGATGCATGATAAATTCATCCAGGATTGCTATATAGTATTATTTTTTTCTCTGAACATAATATCTTTTTTATTAATTTAACTAATATGAATATTTTGATGGATATTGTATACTAGATAATAACTAAGACGAGGATGTGAAATCTCAGACCTTGTATCTTTAATAAATTGCGTGTCGTCTTTGGCTTAGTGAAAAAGGAGATCTAACGTAAATCCACTAAGTCAAAATGTGCTGAACCCTCTCATCTTTGTTTTTAGTTGGGTAGTCACGTCTCAATTTAGTTAGATTTATTGAATTAGTTTATCCTGCTAAATAATTTAAATAGATTGGGTTAAATTTTTAACAATCCAAGTTCATTGCGGGTCAACCCGTCTAAATCGGCGATCTGCATCGGTCGGCCCGCAATGAATTTAGGTTGGTCCGTAGGTTGAGAATCACATGTTAATCAAGTTATATACCAATTTATTTTTTTATTATAATTTTAAAATAAAAAATAATATGTTTTATAATCATGAGTATTCAATAGTATCATTTATATTTAAAATATAAATACATTAATCAATGTAATATTTCTGAAATAAAATATTGAATATATAATTTTTTTTTAAAATTTTTTATGGGTCTGCGAGTTCGCCTGTCTAACCCGCGTGAATTAAAAATTTTCCAATATATTAAGATGACGGATAAATCCATACATTGACCCGTCTCACAGCTTTACTCCCTGCGATCACCATTTGACCCCATCTGGGCCATAGCGCGTGGATAATCTTTATTCACCACCACCAATCTCGAAGAAAGTATAAACATCATTCCGATCTTCTCAATTGCACCCATCAATTTTTTTTCAAGTCGTGCTTTTGGAGTTGCAGACATGGAACTGTGGCTCGCCGTGTGCACCGGCATGGCCGCGCTGCTGGTGACGGCCTGGGCAGTCAGGATGCTGAACTGGGCGTTCTGGAAGCCGTACCGCCTGGACCGCGCGCTCCGGTCGCAGGGCCTCAAGGGCTCCTCCTACCGCCCCATCAGCGGCGACGCCAAGGATTTTGTGCGGCTTAGCGAGGAAGCCCGCGGCAAGCCCATGCCTTTCTCCCACGCCATCTTCCCTCGCGTTTCTCCCTTCTTCAAACGCGCCGCTGAAGCACACGGTCAGAAGTCATACAACTCGATCGCTTCCCTTCTCCATTTGCCCAAGCAAATATAACTCCTACTGATTAAATCGGATTGAAAAAATTTCTTTTAGGAAAAGAAAACAAGGTAACTTTTCATTGGATGGGACCTAATCCAAGAGCGCTCATCGCGGATGCTGATCAAATCAGAGAAATTCTGGCCAACAAGACCGGCGAGATCGGGAAGGCAAAAACAAATTATCTGGCAAAGTACGTTTTCAGAGGCGTGCTGAATTACGAAGGCGAGAAATGGGCCAAGCACAGGAAGATATTGAACCCCGCTTTCCATATAGAGAAGCTCAAGGTGATTGATCCATCGCTGCTGAGTTAATTTATGCCTCGCCTAAATGGTTGTCGAAATGACTCAGTAGTAATAACTCTTTTTTGAAATACGCAGAGCATGTTGCCTGCTTTCGCTGCTTGTTGTGATGAACTGGTCAGCCGATGGGATGAGATGGCTTCGAAAAGCGAAGAGGAGGTAGATGTTACCGTTGAGCTCCAGAGCTTCACCGGCGATGTCATTTCCCGGAGTGCTTTCGGTAGCAATTTTGAGGAAGGGAGAAAAATTTTCCAGCTTCAGGATGAGCAAGCTATGCTCGTTGTCCGCGGTCTCCCTTATGCACATATACCGGGCTTCAGGTGAGTGCTGATCCACAATATACATCTGCAAAAAGTTCGATTCGTTGTGATCCTTGCAATTGTTAGAAACAGAGGATAATGGTATCATGAATTGTTCAGGTTTTTGCCCACCCGAATTAACACTAGAATCAAAGCAATCGACATAGAGGTGAGAGGGATTCTATTGAGCATAATCAAGAAGAGGGAGGAGAGTATGAAATTGGGTACCGCAAAGAACGATGACCTTCTCGGCTTGTTGCTGGAATCCAATCTGCAACACCTCCGAGAACAAGGGAACTCTGGGATGACGACGGACGAGGTGGTGGATGAATGCAAGCTGTTCTACTTCGCAGGACAAGAGACGACGTCCCTTTTGCTAACGTGGACGATGGTTGTGCTGAGCATGCATCAAGATTGGCAACAACGGGCTCGCGAAGAGGTTCTTCAAGCCTTCGGGAAAGAGAAACCTACTTTTGATGGATTGAACCACTTGAAGACCGTAAGCACCATAAATTTGGATTCTCGATGAGTCTGCAGGGATTTCCTCCATATTATATAGGATATATGATTGATGTGGTATATGCAGGTGACGATGATTCTGTACGAGGTTCTGCGACTCTACCCGCCGGCAATCGGCGCGCCGCGGCAGGTCTTCAAGAGCACAAAAATTGGGGACGTAGTGTATCCTCCAGGCGTCCTGCTCTTCCTGTCCTTCCTTCAGGTTCACCATGATCCAGATTTCTGGGGAAAAGACGTCGACGAGTTCAAGCCGGAGAGATTCGCGGAAGGCATGTACAAGGCGTCTGAGAAGAATGCCTTCTTCCCCTTCGGCGGCGGCCACCGGGTCTGCATCGGCCAGAACTTCGCGATGCTGGAAGCCAAGTTGGCACTGTGTTTGATCCTGCAACGCTTCTCCTTTGACCTCTCGCCGTCCTACACTCATGCTCCCATTGCTGGTATCACTATCAAGCCTCAACATGGTGCTCCCATCAGGTTGCTTAGGCTTTAAAACCATCGACCAATCTTAAAATATATACATGTCAAACATTGTAAAACAAATATATACTTCTGTGAATTATAATACAGTAAAATCTGTAATAATCTTATAATTGCACAGTTAGTGTTTCTTCCATATTGATGATCATGCTGTGAACTTAATAAAGGATCGAAGCCTTTTGATGTATTTTATTGGATTTAGATAAGGGTTTTATGTTGAAAAATTAAAGCGAGTTTTGTGAATTATATTATCAAATAAAGCTTATTGAGTAATTGGGCTCTTAGTATGATATAGTATGATATGGACTTTAATAATTAGAGCCGTAATTGTTTTATTTGAAGGAAAGGTTTAGATGTGGAAGAATAATTTGTTTACGTTTTACCGTCATCTATCACGAGCAATTAATAGTTTTAAAATTTTATCACCTTTTTTTTTGTCGATAACAAATAACTTTGCAGATTGTCTTTCTTTAATAAAAAATAAAGTGTTGTAGTCACATTCTAAGTACAGCTGTCCAAATTTCTTAAATATGCATCAAAAGTTGTGAAATTTTTAGTGCATGGTACGATCATAAGTTTGATCTCTTTCCATGGACAATCGTTCTCTATTGAATTTTTAAAATTTTTTCATAGTTTGGTTCTTAACTATCTAAAATCTCGATTATTATTTTTTCTTACAGATTTATTATTCGTTAAAAATATAATTATAGATTAACTTCAAGTTTTCCTGCAAACATCCGGGGCAGAATATTTATTGACTTAGACGGATCAAGTCCTTCTGTGACTACCTCCTACTGTGTTGGTCTGTAAAGTAAACAATAAATGTTTTTAGACATTTTACTAAACTGTCTATTAAAATTTTGGTATTATTCAAATCATATATTTAATTTTTCTAATATTCATATCACATATAATATTTTCTAATGAAAAATTAAGGTATTCTTTAGAATCAATTTTACAATTCTACTAATGATAAAATATGATTTTAAAATACCCTCTTCTCGAGCAGTGGGTAGCTAGGGGCAGGAGACTATTGGCTTTGAATTTGCTCAAAGCCCTCAAAAGGCTTGATCGCCGAGGCTATAGGAGCTGGCGGGGGAGTGAGAGCCCTCTCATTTGCGAGCTCCCACTTGAGGCTCATCGCCCGCGCAAGCATGATGACTTCTGCAACATACAAACAACAGAACATCAGTTAGAATAGATAAATATTTAATAAAACAGTAAACTTATGGAGGTCGTGGCTAAGGTCTGTGACTTTCGGGCTAATCCCATCCCGATACAAGAGTTCTTCGCATTGAACCAGATTAAGGCCGTGGAACTCCATTCCAGCTATGATGCTCCTGGCCCGCTGATACCCTTGATCTTGCCGGAAGTCACCCAAATCTACAAGAAAGGGTAAATCTTCTTGCCAACGAATCAGACAGAAAGGACGCTCGGAAAGCTGGATAAAAAAACACTTCTTCCACCCCTTATAAGAAGAAGGGAGGTCATCTATAAATTTAAGGCTGGGATGAGCAATAAAACTAAAGGCTCCCCTAGACACTAGGTTGGAGAGGAAGAAGAAATGAAAGGAACGTGGAGTCAAGGGTATGCCGAACAGTTTGAACAGGATAAATGCCCTACCCATATGAGCGATGGTGTTTGGAGCCATTTAGTGTAAGGAAATATCAAAATACTTAGAGATAACCATGAAAAAAAACAGGAATTGGAAACTAAAGGTTGAACTCTACTTGCCCTAGGAAGAAGGTGAAAACCCCTAAAGGGGTTCTATCGGAGACTGGTTGATCCTAGAAACCCTAAATTCTAACTCCGCCTGAATGCCATAGGTCTTACAAGCGGCTCGCAAGGTATTATGTTTGACCTTTGATGAAGTGGCTACGTACCACTCCGGATGATACGTCCTCTCCTCTTCAGGTTTCTCCTTCTTACCCTGACCTTTCTTTCCCTCTCCTTCCTTGCCCATGATATTGGAGAAAAGAAGAAGATGGATGCGGATAGGACTTACACGAGAAGGAGAAACTCTCGCAAGAGAAACTTTAGCAGGCAAAGACAAGAGGTGCAAGTTCTGATAGTCGACGAAGCAAGAAGACAGAAGGTCGCTTCCACCTCCCCTTTTTATAGGGAAGGAGCAACTATCGTGCGAAGGAATAGATGCACGACGCGTGAATGGTGAGAACTGCATATCTTGAGGCGTCAGAGTTCATTATAGTCGTTAGTTAGTATGACATGACTAAGCGTATTAGAGGGAAATCACGTAGAAGGACCCTGCCATGTGGCAGTAATCCGTTCGCAGGAAAACTCTCTTCGCCATTAATATACCTCATGCACCCTTAATGGGTGATGGACAACCATCACTATAGGGCCTTGGAACTCATAAAGACTCTTGGATTAACTCAAATGACCGCCTCGGGCCAAGGGATGAATGTTTGGATTCCTAGGACCCGGCAAGTCGTTAAGGAAGAAGGAATGGTAATATGGACCCCGCATATACTGCGCTTACTCTCATCATGCCACCAACCTAATCAGTCAGCCCCACTTCCTTCGATTAGACTCGAAGGGGGGACTTGTGATAGGGATGAGTAATCGGGGAGGACACGTGGCACGGGAAAGCTACGTGGCAGGTCCAACTAAGCTAGAGACTCGAGGTCAGACCAGGGGCTCGAGCTCCCGAGACTATCTCGGGAGAATGGAGGAAGACCCCCGAGGCTAGACTGGGAGCTCGAGCTCTCGAGACTATCTTGGGGGAATGAGGAAGGTCCCCAATCTCAGTGCGAGAGATAATGTTGATCTAGTCTGACCTAATTGTTGTTTTGATGTTGACACCGATTTAAGTTCAGTTGAGTGAGAATTGAGATCAGATAGTTGAGGTCGGATTAAGTGTACTGGTCAGAGAGGGCTCGGTAGCTCGTTCTCTGGATCGGGTTGAGTCGGAGAGGGCTCGGTAACTCGTTCTTCGGACTTAGGTCAGAGAGGGCTCGGTAGCTCGTTCTCTGGATCGGGATGAGTCAGAGAGGGCTCGGTAGCTCATTCTCCAGACTTAGGTCAGGGAGGGCTGGTAGCTCGTTCTCTGGACCAGGATAAGTCGGAGAGGGCTCGGTAGTTCATTCTCCGGACTTAGGTCAGAGAGGGCTCGGTAGCTCGTTCTCTGGACCAGGATAAGTCGGAGAGGGCTCGGTAGTTCGTTCTCCGGGACCAGACTGAGTCAGAGAAGGCAAGGGAGCATGTTCTCTGGACTCAGGATCTATCTTGAGTTAGTCATAGTCAGAATTGGCCATGAATTAATCAATGATCAGAGCAAAGTTGGCTGGATCAGTCTGGAATTCGATCGGGGAGTTGGCACAAACTCTCTTGATAATAGATCGGTCACAGGACCGATCCAGGATGTCTGATCGGTCTGTTGACCGATCCAGAAAGCTTCTGAGGAAACAAAAGATTTTCTGAACGGTCTGGTGACCGATCAGAAAGCATTCTGTTAGGTCTCAGAATTATTGGTGATCGATCAATGTGATCAGTCAGAACCATCCTGGACCGATCAGGATGGATCCTGATCGGACCAGAACCTGCCTGATCGGTTTGCTTGACCGATCAGGAGGCTGCCTGATCAGTCACCTTGACCGATCAGATGACTTGACCTGAATTCTCGGGTTTCTGATCAGTCAGCTAGACCGATCAGAATATCACTGGATCGATCAGAATAGAGTCTAATTGGTCAAGAGGTTGTCTGATCGGTCAAGGTGACCGATCAACACCTCAGAACATTAATTCAAATTGTTGTCAGATTTCTGATTTACTTCTGATTTCCTTCTGATTTGCTTTGCTAATTAATCTGTAAGTTTGCAGATGACGCAGAGGTTTGATATTCAAATGAAGGAGCAAGAAGAAGGGTCAAGAATGCCTTTCTCAGGTGCTATTTTGTTTGATACACGTTTGTAGGTTTCAACGACATCTGGCATCTGACTTGAAGCTTCAGCTGAGGATATGACTTCAGTGTGTTGAGAGCTCAGAAGGGGCCAGTCGGTGACGACGCTTGTGTGTGTGTAGCCTGGGTATGCAGAAGAAAGGCTTAAGAAGAAGAAGCTGGCGAAGCAGAGAAGACAACAAACAAAGAACGTAGCAAAGGGTTTTGATGTGGTGTTGTTGTGCTCTCTGTATTGTTTCTTCTTGCCTGATCTTTTTGCTTCCTACTGTTGTGTAGCTACCTTCACTTGTCTCTCGTGCTTAACTTGATATACTGCTGAGACATCTGTGGAGAGGTTACTCCACCGAGAAGGAGAAGTTTTTAGCCGGATTCACTCCGGGGCCTGATCTGTCGAAGATCAAGGGATCGCCCACCTCACGGGCACGCCAAAGAGTAGGGGCAAGTTATTCCCGAACCTTATAAATTCTTGTGTTATTCTCTACTTTAGTTTCTTTCTGTTTGTCTATTTTCCGCTGCTAACCTGATCGTAGGAAGAAAGAAACGAGTTTTGGTGGGTGACTATTCACCCCCCCCCCCTCTCTAGCCATCCCAAGATCCTAACAGATAAGACTCCGAGACTAACTCGGGAGAGTGGAGCCCAAAGAGTAGTATAGGGATAAGAGAACAAAGCTTCAAGCACCCACCCCTCTTTCTAGAACAGGAAATTCAGCAGGTAATTATTGCTTGTAACACGTGGTACTGATGTTCTTAATAGTCACGGTGGCTGTTACCATTCATCATTGAGAGGAGAACAGCTGTCAATAACTGATGACCAGGAAACGTGGAGGGGGAGGTGGAGATTCGTGGGGGGAAGGCGTCAGGTATATAAGATGCTTTGGCACCCAAGTAAAGGGGTAAGATTTTAGAACTCAAAATAGTTTGGTTCCTCATTTTTCTCGCTAGAAGGAGTTTTGACTTGAGCGTCGGAGAGGGCTCCATCGAAACATCTTCCGATGCATCCCCTTTACGCTTATGTTAATTTTATAGGCGCTGACATCTTCTCCTCGTCATCGTCATCGTCATCGTGGGCTGCGATTTGGTGATTCATCATCCTCGTTGTTCACTTCCGGAACAAATATATATGTCTCGATTGATTAGGCTGAAAAGTTTCATCCTCGGTAGGTTGTAGATGTGGTTGGTGTTTTTTACTTTTTCTAGAATGCTTGGAATTTTGGAGTGTTTTTTTTTTGTATAGGGAGTTTTGGGGTTGACAAAATTGGTAGTTTACATCAAACCAAAGTACGATACTTTAGTTTTAAGGATAAGTCTCACCCGACTAGTTAGGAGTTCAATGGTCAAAAGGGGAGGGTCGTTTGTCTTCGTTGAGTTGTCGCGGCATGTTGTAGATAGTTGGTGTTAAACATTGAAAGTTTAAGGTTAAAATGCATAAAAATTGAAATTTAAGGGTGTAATTAGAATTATATAAACTTGAGGGGTCTTTTCACAAAATGCTAAAACTAATATAATGCCCTAAGTTTTCTTTTCTTTCCCTACTACTATGTTCGTCTCTGCCCCGACGCCGCACGCACACACGCACTGAGCAATTTCTCTGCCTCTTCATCTTCCTCTTCTTCTCCTTCTTCTTGTTCATCTTCTTCGGCGCAAACAAACAAGACACCGCGCGCCCCGTCTCCCTGATCCCAGCGCCGCCCTTTTGTTTCTTCATCTTCCTCTTCTCCTTCTCTTTTTACGGCGCCAACCTAGTCCCCGCATCGTCGCACGCAAGCAAGCCGACATAGCCTAGCCCTCTCCTCGTGCAAACCCTAAGTTGCAACCCCTCTCCCTTGCGGTTCTTGTCTTCACGCGAGAAGGTGTGTGGGTTGTTAGGCTTAACATAGAATTCTGATCTTTTGGGTTGAATGGTGATTCTAAGAGGATGATTATTGTAGTGTATTTTCTTGAGTTTTGGTCCTGCTGTGTGTGTTTTTGTGGGTTCAAGTTGTGGGAAAGTTTAGATGATTTGTTGTAGTTTTTCTTTTTCTGCTGGAGCTATGGAGTGCATCTTGTGGTTGTTAGGAACTGATCAGATTTGAGTTTGGATATGAATGAGTGCAATTTGATGTTGAGAATTTGGTTTCTGCCTGAGGTTCCATTGTGGAATTTGGTTTGGGCTTTGGGATTAAAGGGTGAATAATTCCCTTGACTTGGTTGTTGTGACTTGTGAAGTCCTGAGGTGATGGTTATTGATTTTTGGTTTCTTTGCCATGAGGGTTGGATGAATTAGGGAATTGTGATTGCTTTTGATTTGAATGTTGCTGTGAGTATCATTTGGGGAAAAGGATGCTTGAGTGATGAATTAGAGCTATGAGATTTAACCCAATAACCTAGTTTTGGCTAAATTGGGTTAAATAGGAGTAATTAGTAATTAATCATTTAATTTAAATTAATTATTTTTTTATAATTGAGATTAACCTTAATACAATTTGATATTTCATTAGCTAAATTATATATGTTAATGTAGGATCCTGATTTGATATAAGCATCTGGACGTGGGATGTATTTTGATACGATCTACATATCAGGCAAGTACTTCTTCTTTATATTCTTGTAGATCATTGATCTTAAATGCATGACTATTTAATTTCTGAATAGGACTGCTTTACCTTGTCCTTTGTTTTTAATTTTGTCTGTTGATACTTTCTTTCCTTAATCTTCGAGCTAATCATATTTTATATCCATACATCTTACCGTTGAATTTCTATTCTGTAAAGTACCATGTGTACATGAATACTTAAAATAATCATTAAACACAACTAGGGTTGGTTGACATTAGTGATATCCTACCTAGTAGTTTAGTTGCATATTTGGTGATTTTGATATTTATTGATCGTATCGT
Source organism: Boesenbergia rotunda (assembly GCA_024364735.1). Classification (NCBI taxonomy): domain Eukaryota; kingdom Viridiplantae; phylum Streptophyta; class Magnoliopsida; order Zingiberales; family Zingiberaceae; genus Boesenbergia; species Boesenbergia rotunda. The sequence continues at coordinate 253,504 of JAGFNQ010000100.1, read as the reverse complement.
TGCATTGTTGTTATTTAGTTAATTGTGCATTCAATATCATGCACCATATCTGTATAGTTGCATGCTGACGTGTATTGGATTCCATATGGTTAAGTCGTTGTAAGCCATTTACTTGCTCTGCCCACTCAACCACTCATCGTGTATTCAATATCATGCATTGTTGTTATTTGGTTAATTGTGCATTCAATATCATGCACCATATCTGTATAGTTGCATGCTGACGTGTATTGGCTTCCATATGGTTAAGTCGTCGTAAGCCATTTACTTGCTCTGCCCACTCAACCACTCATCGTGGTAGTTATTAGAGTGCGAGCAACTGTCCTGTTATGTCACATTCAACCATTCATGATAGTGGATATTGGAATTGTACGCAAGCAGTTGACACTCTCACAGTTGTTTTCGAGGGATGCTATAGCTGTTGTGGCTCCCCCATTTTTCTGGAGTTATGTAGTAGTTGGTTCTCCAGCATCCTGTCCACTCAACCACATATACTAGTGGTATTCATTGGAGTACATACATTTGTCACAACCCTATCCACTCAGGCACACTGATGTGATGTGATGGCGGCTTGACTGGTATCAGGGGTGACATATGTCGTTGCATCATATGCATTTATTGCATTTTGTATTTTCTTATGTTTGTTGCATTTATATAAGCTATGATTGTTGTATTTTGTTGACATGCATATATATATATATATTGATATTCTGTTATCATTCTATTTCATACATGCCTAATTATCATTCTGTTTCTTAGATACTGTATACGGTTGTTTCTTTTGCTTGTTTTACCTTTTACTATGTCATTCTTTTATCTACTCTTATACTCGTAGAGTCCACCCAAACTCACCACCATCTACTTTTGTTTCAGGTAGCAGATAGATGCATTACCTGGAGCCAAGAGAGGATCCAGTTGTTAGTCCCACCGTGTTGATTCATTTTGGAGTTTATTTTAGTGTTTAGATTATTTTTCACAGTTACTATATTTTTGCACTTCCGTTATTTCCACATTTTCATTGTTAGAGTGATGCTACTAGTTCAGGGGTCTTATGTTTTATTGTTTAGCAATTTTAAATTTGTTCGTTCATGCTTATATGGACTTATTATTAATCGTCGTGGATTGAGTTTTATTTATCGATATAGACTCTCTTTTATTTTTGTCTTTTATATCGATATTAATTGCGTGATTGTGAGTTTATTTTGTATTTGTGATGACTGAGCTATCGTATGTGTGAGAGTTATGTATAAATGTCACAACTTGTCTACTGTACATGGGAGATGTTGCCCGATTTTCGAGTGAGCATGGGCCTCTGGAGGCGTGGCAGTTGGCAGCACTTCGTTAGCTGTTTGGAGATTGTGTGGTGTTTAGGTTTAAGTTTTCTCTATTTGTCATTTTGATAAAGAAGGTGCACCGATGTTGACCGTTGGTTTTGGTTCGGATGCATGTTGTGAAGAAATATCACTCATGGTTCGGATTTCTCTATCGATTCGGATGCATACGACGACCGCGAGGGATAATGCAGAGGGTAAAATGAGTATGAGATACATGATTCGGTAATTTACAAATTCATGTGCACGATTTAGATAAGATGCAAGTTTACCTACTTGCTTCGGAAATTTACCATAATTTATTCTAAAGTATATATTTGTTGTAATACTATATTGAAACTAATTAATATTCTGGTTTACAATTGATCCTATCTGAATTAAATCGATGGAGATGGACTATCAGTAAGGTGTCTTTATTTTTGATCGGAAGAAGACCTCGATTTGGAAACGAAGTCTTTATTTTTGATCGGAAGAAGACCTCGATCTGGAAACGAAGAGAAAACTTACGGGACCACAAGAGGGAAAGGAAGAAGAAATCGTCAGTAAATATGCAGGGGGTCCCTGGCGCATCACCTAAGTGGATGGAATATGAAAGAAGAACAACCAGATAGAGTGTTTGGAGTAAGCCTTTTTTTACCTCCCTACGCTAATAGAGAAGGACTCCCTTTTATAATGCTCCGGTAATCTCCACGTTAATGAGGCATCACGTCACTATTTAAACAACATGTCTTATTACCATGCACTCACTGTATCAGACAATCTCATCATATATATGTGAGAGGTGTATGTTGTATTTGTGAAAAGATACAGTCCCACTGACTTTCTAATAAATCCATGAGAAATATTAATGACAAAATAACCTAATGGGCTAGAAGGCCTATGCTTTTGAGAGCTTAACTCACCAATAGAATGATGGGTCGAGAGCGAAAGCTCAACCCTCGAGAATACCTAATTAGGGAGCTGGGCCCTGGTGACATCTAAGTGGGGAGTTGGACCTTCGGATTATCCAATTGGATCGTGGTGGGGAGCAAAACTCTGAAAGTGTCTGAGTGAGGAGTTGAGTCCCTAGGCTATCCGATTGAAATGTGATATGGAGCATAGTCCCAATAGTGTTCGAGTGTGAAGCTAGGCTCTTAAACTGTCAAATTCGAGATATCCTATCGGAGCGCAGTGATAAGTATAGCTCCGAAAGTATTCGAGCATGGAGCTAGCCTCCTAGACTATCCGATAAGGTCTACTCAGATTGACCTACCTTGATTGTCATGTATTCCAACTTAGAAATCGTCATACTTCTTACCAAACTATCTATTATTCGCTGGATCGATAATAGAATATGACAAATTTATCGACGTATTGAAGTTAATAAAGATTATAAAGTAATGACAAAAAAATATGACAAATTTATAGACGTATTGAAGTTAATAAAGATTATAAAGTATTGACAACAATCATTTATTTGTTTTTCTTACATAGCAAATTCAAAATTTGCTTTCTAAATTTGTGATCCTCCCTTTTCTAGATGATACGAACGAATCAGGTTTTCATACGGAAATAAAAACAAAGAAAAAATAAACACTGCATGCCTCACGCATCAATTTCTAAGTGGTCCTCAAAGACCGGCGAAGAGTCAAATTGATGGTTTGGAAAATTGGATTCTCCCAGTGGCATTATTTGGACTTTTTGGTAATTAAATTATATATATATTAAATAATTTTTTTTTTAAAATTTACTAATTATTTTTATTAATATTGAGAATAGATTATATAAATATTTAATTTATTTTTTTAATTATATATATGTTAATATTATATAAATTTTAATATAAATTTTAATAATAATAAGTACTTGTAAAGAATAAAATGACATGTTCAAGTAAAATTCTAAATGAAAGTTTTAAAAAATGATGTGGTATTTTATATGTAGATATTTGATTATCATTCGGATATTATCGGTGACTTTTGATCATCGTCTCGAATCAAATTATATCTAAGGATGTATGATAAACTTGTCGAGGATTACTATATAGTATTATTTTTTTCTCCGAAGATAATATCTTTTTTTATTAATTTAACTAATATGAATATTTTGATGGATATTTTATACTCGACAATAACTAAGATGAGGATGTGAAATCTAATGGGGACCGATTCATCGTATCTTTAATAAACTGTGTGTCGTCTTTCGCTTAGTGAAAAAGAAGATCAAATGCAAATCCGCTAAGTCAAAATGTGTCGAACTTTCTCATCTTTATTTTTAGTTGGGCAGTCACGTCTCAATTTAATTAGATTTATTGAATTAATCCGTCCTACTAAATAATTTAAATAGGTTGTATTAAATTTTTAACAATCCAAGTCGGGCGCGGATCAACCTATCTAGATCCATGATCCGCATCGGTCGGCCCGTAACGAACTTAAGTTGACTCGTAGGTTGAGAATCACATGTTAGATAAGTTGTATACCAATTTATTTTTATTATAATTTTAAAATTTAAAAAAAATTTATAATCATGAGTATTCATTAGTATCATTTATATATATATATATATATATATATATATATATATATATATATATATATATATATATATATATTTGATTTAAAATATTAAATATACAATTTTTTTAAAAAAATATTTTTTTAAATAAATATTTTTTAAAAAAATTTTTTATGGGACCACGGATTCGCCCGTCTAATCCACGTGAATTGAAAATTTCCCAATTGATTAATCCATAACAGGATTGACCCGTCTCACAGCTTTACTCCCTGCGATCACCATTTGACCCCATCTGGGCCATAGCGCGTGCATAATCTTTATTCAACACCACCAATCTCGAAGAAAGTATAAGCTTCATTCCGATCTTCTCAATTGCACCCATCAATTTTTTTTCAAGTCGTGCTTTTGGAGTTGCAGACATGGAACTGTGGCTCGCCGTGTGCAACGGCATGGCCGCGCTGCTGGTGACGGCCTGGGCAGTCAGGATGCTGAACTGGGCGTTCTGGAAGCCGTACCGCCTGGACCGCGCGCTCCGGTCGCAGGGCCTCAAGGGCTCCTCCTACCGCCCCATCAGCGGCGACGTCAAGGATTTTGCGCGGCTTGCCAAGGAGGCAAGCGGCAAGCCCATGCCCTTCTCCCACGCCATCTTCCCTCGCGTTTCTCCCTTCTTCAAACGCGCCGCTGAAGCACACGGTCAGAAGTCATACAACTCGATCGCTTCCCTTCTCCATTTGCCCAACCAAATATAACTCCTACTGATTAAATCGGATTGAAAAAATTTCTTTTAGGAAAAGAAAACAAGGTAACTTTTCATTGGATGGGACCTAATCCAAGAGCGCTCATCGCGGATCCTGATCAAATCAGAGAAATTCTGGCCAACAAGACCGGCGAGATGGGGAGGTCAAAGGCAAATTATCTGGCAAAGTACCTTTTCAGAGGCTTGCTGAATTACGAAGGCGAGAAATGGGCCAAGCACAGGAAGATATTGAACCCCGCTTTCCATATAGAGCATGTTGCCTGCTCAAGGTGATTGATCCATCGCTGCTGAGTTAATTTATGCCTCGCCTAAATTGTTGTCGAAATGACTCAGTAGTAATAACTCTTTTTTGAAATATGCAGAGCATGTTGCCTGCTTTCGCTGCTTGTTGTGATGAACTGGTCAGCCGATGGGATGAGATGGCTTCCAAAGGTGAAGAGGTAGATGTTACCGTTGAGCTCCAGAGCTTCACCGGCGATGTCATTTCCCGGAGTGCTTTCGGTAGCAATTTTGAGGAAGGAAGACAAATTTTCCAGCTTCAGGATGAGCAAGCTATGCTCGTTGTCCGCGGTCTCCCTTATGCACATATACCGGGCTTCAGGTGAGTGCTGATCCACAATATACATCTGCAAAAAGTTCGATTCGTTGTGATCCTTGTTGGAAACAGAGGATAATGGTATCTTGATTTGTTCAGGTTTTTGCCCACCCGAATTAACACTAGAATGAAAGCAATTGACATAGAGGCGAGAGGGATTCTATTGAGCATAATCAAGAAGAGGGAGGAGAGTATGAAATTGGGTACGGCAAAGAACGATGACCTTCTCGGCTTGTTGCTGGAATCCAATCTGCAACACCTCCGAGAACACGGGAACTCTGGGATGACGACGGACGAGGTGGTGGAAGAATGCAAGCTGTTCTACTTCGCAGGACAAGAGACGACGTCCATTTTGCTAACGTGGACGATGGTTGTGCTTAGCATGCATCAAGATTGGCAACAACGGGCTCGCGAAGAGGTTCTTCATGCCTTCGGGAAAGAGAAACCTACTTTTGATGGATTGAACCACTTGAAGACCGTAAGCACCATAAATTTGGATTCTCGATGAGTGTGCAGGGATTTCCTCCATATTATAAAGTATGAATGATGTGGTATATGCAGGTGACTATGATTCTGTACGAGGTTCTGCGACTCTACCCGCCGGCAATCGGCGCGCCGCGGCAGGTCTTCAAGAGCACAAAAATTGGGGACGTAGTGTACCCTCCAGGCGTCCTGCTCTTCCTGTCCTTCCTTCAGGTTCACCATGATCCAGATTTCTGGGGCAAAGACGTCGACGAGTTCAAGCCGGAGAGATTCGCGGAAGGCATGTACAAGGCGTCTGAGAAGAATGCCTTCTTCCCCTTCGGCGGCGGCCACCGGGTCTGCATCGGCCAGAACTTCGCGATGCTGGAGGCCAAGTTGGCACTGTGTTTAATCCTGCAACGCTTCTCCTTTGACCTCTCGCCGTCCTACACTCATGCTCCCATTGCTGGTATCACTATCAAGCCTCAACATGGTGCTCCCATCAGGTTGCGTAGGCTTTAAAACCATCGATCCTTCCATCGACCAATCTTAATATATATATATATATGCCAAACATTATAAAACAAATATATACTTCTGTGAATTATAATACAGTAGAATCTGTAATAATCTTATAATTGCATAGTTAGTGTTTCTTCCATATTTATGATCATGCTGTGAGGATTATTACTTAATAAAGGATCGAAGCCTTTTGATGTATTTTATTGGATTTAGATAAGGGTTTTTTGTTGAAAAATTAAAGCGAGTTTTGTGGACTATATTATCAAATGAGTGGTGATACGGAACGTGAATGAGGGAACGTGAACGGCGCGTGAACGACGTGGCACGCCACGTCGTTCACGCCGCGTGGGCGCTGAGCGGTGACCGAGCATTCGGCTCATGCGAAAATGATTTTCCCCCCTCAATACATCTCCCTTGCGAAAACATTTCCCCCTCATTCCCAACTTCGGCGAAAACTTCCCGAACCCTAGATCCCCATCGTCTTCTTCTTCCTCCCCCCCACCTCCGGCCAACCCTAAATCCCGAGCTTCATCTTCCTCCCTCCCTCCTTCGGCCCGGCTCAGCGTCCTCCTCCCTCCCTCCCTCCGAAGGCCCAGCTTCATCTGTCTCACTCACGCGACTTGCTGCGAGTGTTCGTCGGAGTCACGTCCGCCTTGGAGAAACAGCCCCGACGCCCTAGCTCACGTGACTTGCTGCGAGGCCGCGTCGGTCATCCTCTGCTTCCTCCCTTCCTCACCCGACGCCCTAGCTTTCTTCTTGCGGCGAGGCTGCTCGACGCCTTGGAGACCCAAATCTCGTCGACGCCTCACCGGAGCTCCCGAAGGGTCGTCTCGTCGACAAACGGCTGATCTCGTCACTCGTCAACCCGTCAACGCATTGCCTGGTGATTGTGCCTCAAACCCTAACTTTGTTGTTGCAATCCCGAAGCCCTAATTTCTTTCAGTCTTTACCCACCCAGAGCTTCCTCTCGTTTGCAATCCGAGCTTGGAGGGGTTGAACCAATTCCCTCTACGGCTGCAAACTTTTGTAGTGTGCTGCAAACTTTTGTAGTGTACACAATCCGAGCTTGCCTCAAACAAAGTTAGCTAGCTGCAAACTTTTGTAGTGTACACAATCCTAGCTAGCTGCAAACTTTTGTAGTGTACACAATCTGAGCTTGCCTCAAACAAAGTTAGCTAGCTGCAAACTTTTGTGTACTATCAGAATACATTATTTCTAATGATAATTATCAAAATACATTATTTCTAATTTCAAATGATTCCAAATTCTCTATCGGCTTAAATGCATTTTTGTGTAAAGTTTATTGATTCCAAATTATCATATTGTGTACTGTTTATTGATTCAAAATTTGGAGATCAATTTAAACTATTGTAAACTTAAACAAAATTAAACTATGTTGCCTAATGTAAACTGCTTATTCATACATGTAGTGTAAAATGTTTATTGTAAACTGCTTATAGGGTATTATTTTCTTTGTAAGGGTAGGTTAAAAATGCCCACCAATCTACCGAAATGTAGATGTGGACTAATGGCGAAAATCATCACCTCATGGACTAATGACAACCCAGGCAGGAGATTTGCCATATGTCCGCTATATGAGGTAGGGTAGGATAAACATAATTTATTTTTTCTTTCATGCAAAACTTTGAACAACAAATCTTATAAATAATTTGTAATGGCAGAGTGGAGGGTGTGATTTCTGGGCTTGGGTCGATGAGGAGATGTGTAGTAGATCGACACAAGTAATACCAGGATTGATAAGAAGAATAAACAAGTTGGAGGCTGATGTTAGAAGTGCAGAGAATACTATGAAGGAGTTGAAGAGTGACAATTGCAAGATACTCCTTGAATTGAATACTACAAAGAGAAGTGTTGCACAAATACTTGTGGTAGTGATTGGTTGGATTATATGGGTTGTCATACGTGCGACTTTCTCCTCAGATGAAGATAACTGAACTCCCTACCTCTTATGAAGATAATTGTCTGTTGCAAATGAGATTGTCTAACCTATTGCACCTGAACTGTATTTTGAATTGTACTTTGAGATTGCCTGAAATATGCACTTTGTTGTAAATGTTTATTGGATGTTCCCTATCTAAAATATGCACTTTGAAAAGTAATCTCTTCTCTGATATTTGTGTTTTGAATTATCTTATACAAGTACACTTAGTACCAAGTTATAACATTCTGGTGATTCATTGGGATCGAGTTGCGCGTTAATCTTTCTCTAATTCAGCATTTAGAGATGGAGCTGTGCATTGGATAACCAAAGCACAAATGATTTTGTTTATCTTTTTTTTTGTTGAAAGTGATTAGGAAAAGTGATGGTTTGTATTATAGTAAGATTGCAGCAGTGCTTCATGATATAAACTAAGAATAAAACAAGGTGCCCTTTTTTCACCCATTCTATTGCCAAAGATAGTAACCCATATTGTTAACGGATTTTGTTCTCATTGTTTTCCATGCAGTGTCTCCTTAGTCTATTGTTTTCCATATATTTTCATTCACCGGGTTGTATCTTTTTGGTCCATTTCTTGTAGTTTTTCAAGCGGAGGCGAAGATGGTTATGTGAGACTCCATCATTTCGACTCAGATTACCATCTCGGCATCCCCTTCATACTTTATGTTGTAACTTGTAAATGTATTAGCAGGGTTGTTGTTCACTCTGCGACCGGCTTTCAAGCAATATGTGATGTATCTTGGAGAGAATAGCTCTTTTTTTTTTTGTTATTGATATGTTATATTCTCAATTGATAACTAAACGTTTTGATGCCGTGTTTTCACAATTTAATCCACCATGCAACAAGCATGTATCCGATCTTGGTTCTGAATTATGGTTCGACAATCTACATTTCATCACTTTTGATACTTCAAGCCTAATGTTAAGGCGAGATTTCATCCAGAAATTTTTCATGGAATATGGTGCTTTTTTCAGTAGTTGTAAATTTCGACAAAGTCCCATATCGCAGATGGCACAATTCTTTCTTGTTTGAAAGTTGAATGTGAGGTATCAAAATCTGCTCGTCTTTAATTTAAATGAGGTGTGCATTGGCAGCAGTTATCAAAATCTACATTTCATCACTTTTGATACTTTTAAATGTTCACTTCAAATATTAATATAGTACTGAAATAGATAGTAGTTATCTGAAATCGAGATACATTCATGGAGCAAAAACTGAGGCGATGAAACAAAGACAGCCATTGAGTCCAGAAATAATTCAATACCATGACGATAAGGTGATGAAACATTCTCCATCCTAATTCGATACAACAAAGACAACAAAGACTTCAGTTCTCCATCCTAATTCGATACAACAAAGACAACAAAGACAGCAGTTCTCGATTCCTAATTCGATACAACAAAGACAACAGTTGTCTTTGCTAAAAAAACCACAGCAGTTCAATTCCAGTCCATCTCATTGCAGTCCATCTCATATTCGTTAAAAAACACAGCATATGCCGGAGCTGCAAAGGCAAAAAAAGATAAGCAGTATTATATAGACCTGCAGATAATTTGTTCTTGTTATGGATTCAAATCTTGGGAATATATGGCACCTCTTGATCAGAAATGAACCTGTCTTTTTTCCTTGTCAAACACTTTGAATACTTCCATCAGCTCCTCCTCAAACTCCTTCATTAATGCGTGTGCTTACCTGCAGATGCATAACAAATACAAACTGTTGTATTATCTTGCAGAAGCAAGAAACAAAATAATGTAGAAATAATTACATGAAAGAAATCTTGTCCCTTTTCATTTTTACTTATAAGATGATCAAGGTATCAATACAAGTGAAATGATGGACATATAAACATAGCAAAAATGTTGGATAAGCAAAGGAAAATGATAATCATCAAAACAAGACAGATTTCTTGTGATGTACATTCAGTACAATATAAAAGCCTGAGTAAAAAAAATGCATTTTCATTGGCCACCTGGAAAATAATTCTACCCACCTTGCCAAGTGTAATTGGACAAAAAGGGTAATCAACCACAGTATATTTAGGTTAAGCAAGAAAGCAATATTGCAAGTCCCAAACAGAGATCAGTATCAACTCAAAACTCTGCTACCTAATTCCAAACAAAAGCCTTGTTGTATTTTATCTTGATGAGGTGCTAGTCCTTTCCGACATCTTACATTGATTTATATATGCAGGAAATCCTAGGTAAAAAATCAACACATGCTGTACTAGAAGTTAGCTTGGGACATCTAAAATAAAGATTGTTGATAGTGGCATCCAACATTTTTATCCAAACCAATCAATCATGGCAATCTGCCACATTTAGTTTCAAACAAATAACTAGCCTCTTGTTGCTTTTTCAAAAATGATCTACAAAAAAGTGCAAGGCAACTTTTACTTAGTTTGAAACTGTCACGCCCCGAGACCCCAGGAGTCGCTGATCCAATAGAAAATCGGACAGCACCTCCCCTGTCCGGCGAACAATTCACACATACACATATCTCATAAAACACAACCACGCAGTTAAAATGGCCTCAGGCCTCAAATCAAGACAGAATATAATATAAAACCGGATAAACCATACCTGACTGCGGACCGGTCCGACTTACGACAAAACACAAAGCATAAAGGTCTCACAAACGTACAACTATACTGCCGTATAGTATGACTAAGTCCAACAAAAGCCACAGCGGAAGAAAACAATAGATAATACTAGCAACACACTAGACGATAAATCCCGAAGACATCTCGACAAGTACGCGAACTGGGACAAGCTGTCGGGCACGCTCCAGTCAGTCATCCTGAAATAAAAACAAGGAGCTAACGGTATGAGTAATAAAACTCAGCGAATATCTCATCATATATATACAAGATATTCTAAGATAGCAACAGGGTAATAGACTACCGAAATCGTACGTGCACAGACAGTAATAAGAAGAGCTGCAAGAGAATAATAAGAACTACCATACCAATATCGCAGAGTCGCCAAGATCAGACACAAGGGTCTCCTGTAAGTGCATGTCAATCATATACAACATCAAGTATAAACAAACACAAGTAAGGGCAAAATAAACGAACACACAAAGTGCAATGACATGGTCTGGTCACCCCTACCGTCGGTCAGACATCGTCACCTATGTACGGGAGGAAGCTGAACGGAGGCCACCCTCCGACGTAGGGCTGTGACTGCCATCCCTACTCTGCCATCGCTACTACTGAGCAACCGAGTAGACGGTATGCTGTGGGTGTAACACTCCTACGCGAGGCCTATCTTGGCGATATCACTATCAGCCTCAGGTCATCTCTGGAGTACATCTCTGTCTGAGTGTTACCCCTACCTCATGTATATAATGGGGGAGAGATATCTCCCTCTCATCTCCTGGTATCTGGACAACGCAAGGAGGGACATCTGCCTGCTACCACGCTCCGATTCACTAACCCATGAGTGCATGAGCGGAGCAGCACAGAGCACACTACCCAATACTCCGTCAACCACTAACCCATGAGTGGCCGTATGGGTAGGTCAGTATGACTGTCGACCTAGCTCACCCAAAAGGGGCCCCTGCTCGACAGTGATGCACAGTGCAGTATGATGCATAACAACGATCAAATAGCATCCACTATCTAGTCCACCTATATCAACATGATATGCAAGGATCGTGGAACATGCACCATATCCTAAATCCTACAGGTATAGGTATCACATATCAGTTGTGGCACAACCAGCATCGACAAAACAAATATAATAGTCATGCCACCATTCTTTTACTCTATTGCTACACAAGCATACCAAATATATATATATATATTTGTGACAATTCTAAAAGAAGAGTCAGAGATACCCGCCTCCTGATGTAGTAGTCCGAACATGAAGAGAATTCTCCGTCCAAATAATAGTTCGCAGCCAACAACTCAAGTCAATTTCCTGTATCCATAAAACATAACATAAGTCATCATTACAAATGATGTTAATTAAGCTAGACACCAAATCGTACCCGAGTAACCTAATCATCTTTTTCATCTAATTATCTCTAATTAGATGATAGGCACAAGTTTTCGGGATTGGGTTCAAACTTAGGTTTAGTCTAACCCTAAACCAGATCCAATCCAACCCAACAAATTAATCCACTTATCACCTATAGGAATAACCAACAGAACCCAAGATGGAAACCAATTGCCTCAACCTAGATCGCTGCACAATTCCACCATCAAGGAAATTATCCAAACTAATCTACAAATCACAGGAGCATGATAATACCAACCACTACAGCAACCGGTTCATCTCACATCTACACATCAAGCATTCACCTATCACTCGGATCCCTAACTCAAAACAGAATAACAATAAATTCAACATAGATCTCTCACACAAATTCAAGATTAGATCGAACTCACCAAAAATCTGAATCTCACGGTAGAACTAGAAGAATCAAAACAAGATCAACATCTATTCAAAATCCGATCACAATACCTTGATTAATCAAATCAACCCCAATTCTCAACCAAGACTAATCACTCACGGCAAGAAAAATCGCATGATCCAAATGCAATAATGGAAAAGATCAGAAACCAAAACTGCAATCATTTCCTCTAACACAAATCAGAAACTATAACAATCATCCCCACCATAACACTCGGCTGAAACCGAAGCCTAAACACCACACCAAGAACTCCAATCGATCTACATAGAACACACACACATTCCCAGTTCAAAAACCAAACCAATAGAAGAACAATCTAAAAACTCATCTACAAGAAAAACCTAGGTCCTTACCTAAATCGCCGCGCTCGCAGGAGAAGAAAGGTTCGACGTCCCACTTGCTCGCAACGACGGCGGAAAAGAAGGGTTACACCCGGCTCAAGAAGGTCATGCCCTAGATTGCCGACCTGTGACTGGGATTGGTGCGCTGCTTCAATGGATGGAGAGGCGAAAGTATCTTCGACTCTGATCGAGGAAAGGAGGAGGAACTTGGGGCGAAGATCGTCGACGTCGGTTGGAGGAGCGACGGCAGAGAATCTACGAAAGGGGAAAGAGGACGGCGAAATAGGAATCGCCACTCTAGGTTTGGGCTCTGCCGCAGGGAAGAAAGGAAGGTTTTTAATAGGTTTGGTCTTTTACAAAGAACCCCTCCAATTTTAGCTATTCGCTCGCCAACCCTTAATTTGGGTATATTTAGCTTTTTAGCCCTCCTACTTCAATAATTTCCCCCAAAGTCCCTGAATTTGGATTATCTTGCTTTTCGGCCCCTAAACATTCTGTATTTTAACATTATAGCTCAATTGGTATCAGGATTCATAAACTTTAGTACTTTGCCTGGAGGTCTAGAGTTCGAATCCTGAGGAAGGCAAAAATCCACTGGCCAGGGGTGGGAAGTACTTGTGAGTAACGACCGCCCAAGAGGTCACCAAAGGGGCCGCCAAATGGATTTGGCCGCCCAAGGGGCCGAGGGTCGCCAAGTGGGCCGCCCAAGGGGCCAAGGGGGCCGGGTCGTTACAGAAACAACACCCACCCTAACCTGGTCAAATCCCAATCTCAATAAATTTTTAAAAAGTAAAAGGATCTGCATCTCCCAGTCAACATACATGGTTTGACAACTGATCCGTTTTGCCTTCAAAGGTTCATTATGAGCACAATGAATAGCTTCACTAATGAAGATTCGTTATGATCGTATAACTAAAAGAGATCAAAGTTATAAAGTGTACCGGTTTGTCTTTATGAACACAAAATTGAAGCCCCGCTAGAGTCTACAGCTCGAATCACCAATACATGCATCGGCAAAAGGTACAAGAATAGGACCAAAACAAATTTGTATTGCGTAGTAAATAATAATAATGATAAAGATAATGAAAGGATGGGCTAAAAGAAGTAGCAGATTGCTATCTACAGAAAGGACACTGATCTCAGCCAGAGAGCTTATGAATTACTGAAAGAAATAGAGTTGACAAGTAGCACCAGAGCTTATGTTAATGAATGTTAAGATTAGCTATAAAACACGTGTAAACTATCAGTAGCAAAACAACTTAAAGGGAAAAGTTAGAAGCAAGCTACAGTAACAGAAATGAAAAGGAAGACAGGACAGTCATCCTTATTGTAAAAGAAATGATACAACCACAACAGTTATTGTAATTGTCAACCACAGCACTTACATTTTGACTACTCTGACTACTCGGGTAAGTGATCGTATTTGTATGTCCGAAATTTGATAATTCTTCTTGCTCTTTACCGCTACCTCTCATAACCTGTTGACAAAGATTTTACGTTCAATATTAACAAACAACATAAAAATAAAATGCATTGGAAAACCAAAATATAAAAATAAGATATAATCACATACAACCTTAGCTTGGTTTCTATTCTTTGCAGCCACCTTTTTCACAATTTGCTCAAGTTTGGATTGCTTTCTTTTGGTTGGTGGACGTCCACGAGATCTTACCTTAAGTGGAGAGTGAAACTTCTTGATCTCACTGTTTGATTCCCCATGTATCGTGTTACTATCGTGATCACCATCTAACGAATCGATAATGTTAATATCCAAAAGTCTTTGTTTTGCTTCATTCAAAATCCCCATTAAAACACAAAACCTCTCATGATTTCTAGACCCAAGCTGATGCACTTCTTGTAACAAGGGTTGAAGATTATTATATCTTTGTCTTTCTTCCTCATGATAACAAAAATCATCATAAATATTGGTGATGCCTTAATACCGACGTTTAATGTCTTTGCGCCATCGTTCCAAAATATACTTTTCAAGTACTCTAGTGACATTTCTTTTGAAAAGAACAGAAACCAAATGTCTACACAAAATACCTCGAAACTCAAAGAGACGACACAAACACTTCATCTCACAGTCTACCTCATTATAGAGTACTAAAAATGGCACATCTATTGGAGTTGCTCCCTCTTTTCTCAATATAGTTTCCACCACTTCATATAAGATAGTTGACCCTTCTTGCTTTACAAACGAAGTGTTACAAAACATCAAACCCCTGATTTCATCCTGAAATAACTTGAATATCCTATTAGTATAGACACTTTGGAATTGTTTTTCAATGGGATGACCACTAATGACTGGAATAATTGAATTGAAAGATGCAAAATCAGAATTATTTTCTTTTTCAATCTTACTTTTCAAAGCACTGTCATATTGTTCAACAAACTGTTTCAATGTTGTTTTTGAATGAACATAATCATCAAAAAAGGCATTCATACTCTTACTTCTTTGACTTGTAGACATCCCTGCCCAAAATCTATCTTTCACATACACAGGCATCCACTTATGACGACAATCCCATAAAGAACTCAACCATTCATTATTCTCCAAATTAAAATCTTCAATCAATTTTGTCCAATTGCTATCACATTCTTCAGAAGATAAAGAATTATAAACAATATTCTTCAAATTTTTCTTTATCAACTTATAGTTGACATGACTACCAAACTTAGTTGGAATTTTTTTCATAATATGCCAAAGACATAAGCGATGATGAGAGTCTGGAAATACCTCAAGAATTGTAATTTCCATAGCTTTGCACTGATCCGTAATAATACCTCGTGGAGCTCGACCTCTCATGCATGCCAACCATGATTTGAATAACCAAATGAAAGTTTCAGAATCTTCTCTGGATATCAAGCCACAACCAAGTAATACTGATTCACCATGATGATTTACTCCAACAAATGGAGCAAACGGCATATCATAACTATTGGTAAAATATGTAGTATCAAATGTTATGACATCAGAAAAATACTCATATGAAGCCCTACATCTTGCATCAGCCCAAAATATATTTCTTATGCGACAATCTTCATCTACATCAATGGTATAAAAGAAATTCGAATTTCTAGTTTGCATACGACAAAAGTAATTATTCAATGCTTCTGCATCACCATGCCCAAGTCTTAATCTACGTGCTTCAACCACATAATTTCTGCACTTTCTCTCATCAAATAATAAATTTTCATATCCACCAGCTTCAACAACAAATGATTGAAAACTTTTACTCAAAGTAATTCCAGCTTGATCATTCAACTCTAATTTCCTCTTAGTTTGAGAATCTAACACTTTATTGCATCTAAAATGTCTTGATTTCCTTGGACTTAACTCATGATTGTGTTCAAGGTGAATACTAGTAATGAGAAATAACCCATCATTCTGAACTGTAATATTTATCCGTGCATTGCAATTGATTTTGCTACAAGGTCTAGGATAAAAGGAATTTTTACCTTTAGGAACATTCTTACCATTTTTAGAACATCCAAATGAAATATACTTTTGTTCACCATTGTCTCCTTTTTTGGAACGCATTTTTGAAATACCAAAACCAAGACCTTGGGCATACGTTTTGTAAAAAACACGAGCTTCCTCCTCAGATAAAAATTGCATCCCAACTTGTGGAGCCTCCAGTTGCTGCAAGCTTGATGAATCACCCAACACTTGCAGTTCATCAATATCATTCAGTGGGGCACATGATTCAATGATTTCTTCCTCCATGACCGTTTGAACAATTCTAACAATTAAAAACAATATCATATAATGGTAATGGAAGCAGTAACAGACTCAATTGGAGGCTTAAAACGACTTACCAAATTTTACTGTTGAAGCGTTGTAGTATCAGACCTGGGTCCAAATTACTGCTGTCCAAATTACTGCTTCCAAGATGCAGAATCTGTATAAAGGCGAAAACTTCAGATGTATGAGAATAGTTGAGCTCAAAGTAATAGATTAGTGACATCAGTGACATATGAAGTGTACAAGGCATCAAAAAGAAACTAAGTTTTTCTAGAGTACTGCTGCCCAAATGGAGATAATGCAACTTAAGGAGAATGCAAGTAAATTTTGAAATGGAGATAATGTGGATTAAGGAGAATGGAAGTAAATTTCGAAATCGAGATAATGCAACAAAACTTAAGGGGAATGGAATTAATTTCGAAATGGAGATAATGCAACAAAACTTAAGGAGAATCGAAGTAAATTTCAAAATGGAGATAATGCAACAAAACTTAAGGAGAATGGAGATAATGCAACACAGCTTAAGGTGAAGGACAAACCTTCGCTGCCTCGCCGCAAGAAGAAAGGGAGGATATTTGGGTCTCCAAGGCGTCGGGTAGCCTCGCCGCAAGAAGAAAGGGAGGATATCTAGGTCTCCAAGGCGTCGAGCAGCCTCGCCGCAAGAAGAAAGCTAGGGTGTCGGGTGAGGAAGGGAGGAAGCAGCGGATGACCGACGCGGCCTCGCAGCAAGTCACGTGAGCTAGGGCGTCGGGGCTGTTTCTCCAAGGCGGACGTGACTCCGACGAACACTCGCAGCAAGTCGCGTGAGTGAGACAGATGAAGCTGGGCCTTCGGAGGGAGGGAGGGAGGACGACGCTGAGCAGGGCCGAAGGAGGGAGGGAGGAAGATGAAGCTCGGGATTTAGGGTTGGCCGGAGGAGGGGGGGAGGAAGAAGAAGACGATGGGGATCTAGGGTTCGGGAAGTTTTCGCCGAAGTTGGGAATGAGGGGGAAATGTTTTCGCAGGGGAGATGTATTGAGGGGGGAAAATCATTTTCGCGTGAGCCGAATGCTCGGTCACCGCTCAGTGCCCACGCGGCGTGAACGAGGGGACTTGCCACGTCGTTCACGCGCCATTCACGTTCCCTCATTCACGTTCTCTATCATTTTCCATTTTCAAATAAAGCTTATTGAGTAATTGGGCTCTTAGTATGATATAGTATGATATGGACTTTAATAATTAGAGCCGTAATTGTTTTATTTGAAGGAAAGATTTAGATGTGGAAGAATAATTTGTTTAAGTTTTACCGTCATCTATCACGAGCAATTAATGGTTGATATTTAGTTTGGTTCGGTTCTGAGATTTAGTGAGTTAGATGTGTTTAAGCAATCTGTGGTGAACTGATGAGCAATGGTAGCTTAGCGCTAAAAGATTTTATGTAGAGTGTTTATATGTAAGTGCATGTGAGTAGTGAGCATAGTAGTTTTGTGTTAACATCGTGTACTTGAGGAAGCCGAGTGTATTTAGAGAGTATTTAGGAGAGCTTTTACTTCTTGAAAAGTGATTCTTATAGTGATTATCTTGAAGTTAGTAAGAAGCTAAAGTAAGCAGTGTTTGAAAATAGAAGCCAAAAGCTGATACAAGATAAAGTTTGAGTGTTTGGAAGAATAATTGCTTCAAAGCTTAATTTTTAATTGAATGACAATAATATCCTTAAACTATATAAATTAATCATTTTTTAATTATTTAAATATAATTTCGATACTATCAATATTTGTTCACGTAATTATTATTATATTTTAAATAGTGATATAATTATTATTATATTTTAAATATAGTATTAAAATTAATTTTTTTATAATTTGAATATTTGAAAAATATAAAATTAATAAAAAATAAAAAAATAATATAATTTATATAAATATAATATATATATATATATATAATTCTGAGTTGTTATATTAGGTCAAGTGGCAATCAGGTAAAATGTTATATTATTTAAGGATATAAATATTATTTTTTAATGTTATATCATAAATAAAAAAGCAGAAGCAGGTAGAAGCATCAAATTCTTGCTTCTAACTTCTGAGCAAAAGTAACAGAAGCTAAAGCAGAATCTGGCCTTCCCAAACACTCAAAAGTGATTCTGTGTAGCTAGAATCTAAAAAGCAAGTAGCAGAAGCTCTCCCAAACACTCCCTTAATCTTTTATGTATGAAGTCTGTATTATTTGATATGTTGTAGCATATAATTGCAAGTAGGGTGTGTGAGCTCAGCGGTGTATTAAGTTAATGTTGTATTGTTCAGGAATAGATTTTGAATGTATGTAGTGCGCTGAATATGAAGGTAGTATTGGATTTAATGGAGATTAATCACTAGATGGGATGAATATTGGGGACTAACTATATACTTGAATGTAGTCCCAAATTAGCATGAGCTAATTATTTAACTAGATGTAATTAAATAGAAGTTGTGATTAGGATTTGTTCTAATGGTGTTTAGTAGTTTGTTTAGCTAATTTGTTATTTGTATAAATAGCTAAACTTAGTCCTTGATACATGACATTGATCGGTTGCGTGTGTTGATCATCAAGGTTCTTTCGGACACGTTCTACAAACAAAGACGGGTACTTTTCCTTTGTACCTAGTAGTTCTTTTATCTTAATGCAAAACTTGTTATGTCTAAATAAGTCTGCTGGACTTTATTTCTTGTTGTTGTTTATTTTATATCATCTGTTGATATTTTCTTGTTTGACCTTTGAGTTTAATCGAAAACTTCGTATCCGTACAGTCTCTTGTTGACTTTTTATTCTGTAAAGTACCTATTGTACGCGAGTACTGAGTTGTTTATTAAACACCACTGGGATGGTTGACATTAGAGACACCCTACCTAGTAGTTTAGTTGCATATTCGTTATTTTCTAGTTGGTTTCTAATTTGTTATTTTTGTTGTTGCATCGTTATTATTCGGTTGTACGTTGTTATTCGGTTGTTTCTGCATTTGTATCATGCATCATATTTGCACCGTTGCATACTGACGACTGTTGGACATTCATATGGTTAAGTCGTCGTCAGTCATCTAGTTGCTTTGCCACTCAACCACTAATTGTTGTGGTAGTTGCTAGAGTGGGAGCAACCGTCCTGTTACGCCACACTCGACCACTCATGTACAGTGGATGTTGGAGTTGTAGGCAAACAGTTGACACCCTCACTGTTGTTTTCGAGGGATATCAGAGTTGTTGATAGCTCCCCCTATATATCGGGGTTTTGAACTAGTTGGCTCCCCAGCATCCTGTCCACTCAACTACATCTATCAGCGGTATTTGTTGGAGTGCATACAGTTGTCACAACCCTACCCACTCGGTCACACAGATGTCATGTGTTGGCGGCTTGACTGACGTCAGGGGTGACACATGTCATTGCATCATGTGATTCTATTGCATTTATGCATTTTCTTATAGTTGTTGAATTTATATGAGCTATGGTTGCTGCATTTGGTTGGCATGCATGTTTGTTTGATACTATACTATGTCGAATATTTTCACGTTGTTTTTATACATGTTTTGAGTCCTCTATTTATTAGAGACTGTACACTGTTGTACTCTATTGTTTCATATACCCTTTGATGTTGTGCTATTGTCTGTTCATATACCTGTTGAGTTCGCCCGGCATCACCACGCCTGCTTCTTATTTTTGTTTCAGATAACAGGTAGTTGTGTTACATGGAGCCAGGACATGATTCAGTTGTCAGTTCCACATTTTGGAGTTTGTTTCCATATTTGGGTTATTATCGTAGTACTTTATTTCTGTATTTTCGTTATTTCCGCATTTTTTATTTCCTAGATTGGATATATTTTATTAGTCTGATATTATCATAGTAGAGATATATTCATTTTTGGACTCATGTTGGAGTTCGTCGATATTTCGGATTTTCGTTAGCTCAATTTCTGCTAAAAGACAATAACGATTTTCTAGTGTTTAAGTTTAGTTTATTTTTATCACTTATATTGATATAAACTGCGTAGTTGTGCCTTTATTTTCTGTTATGATGGTTGTGTCATCTTTTATGTTATGAGATTATGTATTATTAGTCCCAACTTGACCGTCGTACAGGGGAGATGCTGCCCGATTTTCGAGTAAGCATGTGTCTCTGGGAGCGTGACAATGTTAATCTTCTTATAAATTGATAAACCTAATCTATAAATTGGGAAAAAGACATCTTAAAACGGATAAACAAAAATATTGATAGGGATGAGTAATCGGGATGGACACATGGCACGGGAAAGCTACGTGGCAGGGCCAACCAAGCTAGAGACCCGAGGTCAGACCGGGGGCTCAAGCTCACGAGACTATCTCGGGAGAATGGAGGAAGACCCCCGAGGCCAGACTGGGAGCTCGTGCTCCCGAGACTATCTCGGGGGAATGAGGAAGGTCCCCAAACTCAGTCTGCGAGATAAGACTCCGAGACTAACTCGGGAGAGTGGAGCCCAAAGAGCAACGTAGGGATAAGAGAACAATGCTTCAAGTACCCTCCCCTCCTTCTAGAACAGGAAATTCAGCAGGTAATTATTGCTTGTAACGTATGGTAATGATGGTCTTAATAGTCACAGTGATCATTACCAGTCATCATGAAGAGGAGAATAGTTGTCAAATAATCGATGATCAGGAAACGTGGAGGGGGAGGTAGAGATACGTGGGGGGAAGACATCAAGTATATAAGATGTTTCAGCACCCAGGTAAAGGGGGTACGATTTTAGAACTCAAATACTTTGATTCCTTGTTTTCCTCCCTAGAAGGAGTTTTGACTTGAGCGTCGGAGAGGGCTCCATTGGAACTTCTTCCAGTGCATCCCCTTTACGCTCATGTTAATTTCGCAGGCGCTGGCATCTTCTCCTCGTCATCGTCATCGTGGGCTATGATTTAGTGATTCATCATCCCCATCGTTTACTTCCAGAACAAGTTTTTGGCGTCGTATATGGGAAACTAGTCTAAGCACCAGAGGGAACACTGTGATGACGGATCCAGAGGGACAACCCATCATTTTGACGCGAATACAGTTAGACCGCTTAGTCGCCAACGCCGTTAGAGGAGCACTGGAGCAACATCAGATCGAATAAGCCATCTCTCAAAGAGCGGGCCCTACGCAAGTTGAGATCCTCAGGGTGTCTGCTTCACACAATCGACATTGAAGATCCATCTCACCATCGGGAGCGCCGAAAATGATAGCCTCGGGGCACAGGCGAGACTTCATAGGAGAAATGGAGAATGCGCATTCCATCGCTTCCAGCGTTTTACGACATGAAGATGGGTATGGGAAGAGCGAGCCTGCCAAGGTTCTCCTGAAGTCCCTGTATACGCCATTCACACAAGACATCATCACAGATCCCATGCTCAAGCAGTTTCGCAATCTGGGAATTGTTGATTATGATGGGAAAACGGATCCAGAAGACCACACCTATAAGTTTCAAAACGCGATCCTGTTACACCAATACACTGATGGTGTGAAGTGCCGGGTATTTCTGAACACCTTATCGGGAGTTGCCCAGAGATGGTTTCTGAGGCTGTCTCAAAACTCAATAAATTCTTTTCTGAAGTTTAAAACTTTCTTCCTACATCATTTCTCCAACAGTCGTGGATACTAATAGACGACACTTAACCTGTTTGTCTTGAAGAAGAAGAGTAAGGAGCCCTTGAAGGATTATATCCAGCAGTTCAATCGGGTGGCGCAGGATGTGTCGAGTGCCACCTCCAAGACCCTTATCAGCGCTTTCACGCAAGAACTCTTTGAGGGGGTTTCTTTCGATCGCTGGTGAAGAAACCACCGACCAGCTTCGATGATTTATTGGGGCGGTCGGTCAAGCATGTTAATGTGGAGGAGGTGCAGTACACCCGGCAAAAAGATTTCGCTGGAGTCCTTGTCCAAATCTCGGTACGATCCGAGAGGAGGGAACCACCCTCTTCTGCCCGAGCAAAGGACCCTCACGCTGGGAAGGATTACTGGAACATCAAGAAGAATGTGGTGGAGACGATAGACAATGAAGAACCTAGATCGCCGAAGAAGTACTGCGACTTTCATGGTAGTACTACTCACTCCGCGGAGGAGTGTTACACTACGAGGAAGAAGATATCCAAGGATGCGGACGCTAAGCCATGCAAAAAGTGAAGCAGTGTGGGGCATCAACGATGGTCTCCTCGACGAAGCCCTTCTTCTCATCGACGACAGCGGGGGGAGGATAGTTCCAGGCACCGATACCGGTCGCCCTCGAATGGAAGAAGCCAGGAGATGGCACCCCACCAGTCTATCTCCCCGTAGAGAGAACCATAGAAAGGTAAGGTTCCGGCTTGGGGACCTCCCTCAGGTCATGTGGGAGTGATCTCGGGAGGACCGACCAGAGGAGATTCACATCGGGCAAGGAAAGCTTATACCCGGAGGTAGCTCCGTTAACTTCTTGTACAAGATGACGTTGGATCAGATGCAGATCGACGAAAATGAATTACACCCCATCTCCACCCCACTCTTCGGCTTCACCGGTTATCGAGTACGGCCGATAGGACAAATCTCATTGTCCCTATCGCTGGGGGATGACATCTTAAAGAGAACAACGAACTCCTTTCATGATTATGGATGTCCCATCATCGTACAACACTATTCTAGGAAGACCAGTGTTCAGCTTGTTCCAGGCGGTGGTCTCAGTCTATCACCAGAAGATCAAATTCCCAGTGGGAGGGCAGGTGGCCGAAGTTAAAGGAGACCAATTATCCTCCCAGCGATGCTACTGGGGGAAAGATCAAACAGAGTTTTGCAAGAACCTGAGAACCCAGGAAACTTTGCAAATCGACCTGGCTAATCCCTGGGCAGGGGAAGGAGCCAAAGAGGAGCGCAGGAAGGTAGAGAGTGAGGAGGTACAAATTCATTTCCTGCTGACTAGAGGAATCACAAGAATCGAGGCAGATCTTAGGCCAGAACTTAGAAGCTGACTGATTAGCTGCTTCGTGGATCATCAGGATGTGTTCGCATGGGTCACTGAAGAAATCAAGGGAGTTCCTCCCTCTTGGACCACACATTGATTACACATCACTCCAGGAGTCCTACCGGTAAAGCAGAGACGAAGACACTTTACTCCAGAGTAGAGGCGGATAATCAGGGAGGAAGTCACGAAGTTGTTGAAGGTCGGGCACATTAGAGAAGTCCAATTTCCGACATGGCTAGCGAATGTTGTATTAGTCTCTAAGTCCGGGGGTAAATGGCGGGGGTGTATTGACTTTCGTGACTTAAATAAAGTTTTCCCTAAAGACTGTTACCCTTTGTCTCGCATTGATCAGCTGGTATATTCGACTTCCGAATGTGAATTCATTTCGATGTTGGATGAATATCAGGGATACCACCAGCTTCCTCTTGCTCGAAAGGATCAAGAGAAGGTCAGCTTCATAACGGCGGATGACACTTATTGTTACAATGTAATGTCATTCGGGTTGCACAATGCAGGAGCAACCTATCAGTGAATGATGGATAAGGTGTTCCGACACTAGATTGAAAGGAATATTGAAGTGTATGTGGATAACATCTTGGTCAAGACGGAGAAGGGGAATGACATGATTGTCGATTTGGAGGAGACATTCGCTACCTTGAGGGCCAATGGACTAAAACTAAACCTTGCTAAATATTTATTTGGGGTAAAAAGTGACTGGTTCCTCGAGTACATGATAATGGAGAGAGGAATTAAGGCTAATTCTGAGAATGTGCAAGCTATCCTCAGCATGTCATCTCCTTGTAATTTCAAAGCCGTGCATCGGCTTAATGGAAGGATTACAACCCTATCCTGGTTCATATTCAGATCTGCCAACAGAACTTTGCCTTTTTTCAAAATTTTAAGGAAAGTAGTCAAATTCGAATGTGATGACCAATGCGAGAAAGCTTTTACAAAACTAAAAGTGTACCTGTCTGGACTCCTCATACTATACAAACTGCTGGGAGGGGAGACACTTTTTATCTACTTATTTGCAACTGAACAGGCTATAATTTCTGTGCTTGTTCGTGAAGAAAACAACACTCAGTATCGTATCTATTTCTTTGGGCACCTCCTTAAAAAAAGCAGAAACTCGGTATATTACTCTGGAGAAACTAGCATACATCTTAGCATTGACAGCACGAAGGTTGAGACCATACTTCTTGGCGCATCCCATCGTGGTGTTCACTAACAGCCCACTCGGGCGCATCCTCACAAATCCAGAGGCCTCGGGATGATTAATCAAGTGGACAATAGAGTTGAGCGAGTACGGAATTGAATATCATCCCCGAGCAACTATCAAAGCTCAAGCCTTAGCCAACTTTATGCTCGTGGCCGTCCCAGGACTTGAAAGTGGAGAAGTATAGAAAATTTATGTGGATGACTCATCTAATCACAAGCACAGCGGGGATTGATTCACAAGATCTGAAATAGTTACAATCTGAGATCTTTAGGTCGATTAGTGAGTTTTAACCAGAACTCACTCATGGATCTATACAGTTTCGATTCTTGTGAATTTCTGAGATTGCAAGGAGTTCAACGGTGTCAACCATTGCATATTTTAACTTTTTCGGATTTGTTAAAATTTTATCAGAAAAATTAACTTACCTCTAACCTCGGTAGTCTAAGATATGTAAATCATATCACCTCTAACCTCGGTAGTCTAAGATATGTAAATTATATCAGACCCATGTTATGCATGTATATATGCATTCAAAAAAAAGGAAAGAAAAAAAAGAGAGATAAATGAGGTTATATATACACACACGAAGAAAAGAGAGAAAAGATCGAGAGATAAAATTAAAAAATAATAAATTAAATACGTTGTTTGATAAATATTAAAGTATAATATATTTTTATCAATTTATAAATTTGAATACGTCTTTTAACCCATTGTTAAAAAATAAAAATTAAAAGAGAAAGATTATTTCTAGAAGGTACCGCCAAAGATGATCAAATGATGGACAGCGCGTCGCTTTTGCCTTGGTCAAGCGAGATGTGTAACGCAGGTAAGCTAAGCAAACATGTGTCGAACCTTCTCACGTTTGCTTTTGGGTGGACAGTTTCGGCACGTCTTCGTTATAGGGCAGCTCCAAAATTTCTCACGTCATCCCTGCCATCACCATTTCACTCCCATCTGGGCCAGAGGTCATATATAATCTCCATCGGCCACCACCTATCTCGCAGAAAGTATAAGCTTCATTCCGATCTTATCAACTGCACCCCTCAATTTTTTTCTCAAGTCGTGCTTTTGGAGTTGCAGACATGGAACTGTGGCTCGCCGTGTGCACCGGCCTGGCCGCACTGCTGGTGACGGCCTGGGCAGTCAGGATGCTGAACTGGGCGTTCTGGAAGCCGCGCCGCCTGGAGCGCGCGCTCCGGTCGCAGGGTCTCAAGGGCTCCTCCTACCGCCCCATCAGCGGCGACGTCAAGGATTTGGTGCGGCTTACCGAGGAGGCGTGCGACAAGCCCATGCCCTTCTCCCACGCCATTTTCCCTCGCGTTTATCCCTTCTTCAAACGCGCCGCTGAAGCGCACGGTCAGCAGCCATACAACACGATCGCTTTGCCTTCTCCATTTCCCCAAGCAAATATAACCTGTTGATTAAATCGGATTGAAAATTTTTCTATAGGAAAAGAAAACAAGGTAACTTTTCATTGGATGGGACCTAATCCGAGAGCGTTCGTCGCGGATCCTGATCAAATCAGAGAAATTCTGGCCAACAAGACCGGCGAGATCGGGAAGGCAAAGACAAATTATCTGTTTGAGTACTTTATTAGAGGCGTGCTGAGTCACGAAGGTGAGAAATGGGCCAAGCACAGGAAGATATTGAACCCTGCTTTCCATATAGAGAAGCTCAAGGTGATTGATCCATCGCCGCTAAGTTAATTAGTGCCTCGCCTATATGTTTGTTGAAATGAGTCAGTAGTAATAACTCTTTTTTGCTATATGCAGCGCATGTTGCCTGCTTTCTCTGCTTGTTGTGATGAGCTGGTCAGCCGATGGGATGAGATGGCGGCGAAAGGTGAAGAGGTAGATGTTTCCGTCGAGCTCCAGAGCTTCACCGGCGATGTCATTTCCCGGAGTGCTTTCGGTAGCAATTTTGAGGAAGGAAGGAAAATATTCCAGCTTCAGAATGAGCAAGGTATGCTCGTTGTCAGCGGTCTCCCTTATGCACATGTACCGGGCTTCAGGTGAGTGATGATCCACAACAAAAATGTTCGATTCGTTGTGATCCTTGTTGGAAACAGAGTATAATTGATATCTTGCATTGTTCAGGTTTTTGCCCACCCGAATTAACACTAGAATGAAAGCAATCAACATAGAGGTGAAAGGGATTCTATTGAGCATAATCAAGAAGAGGGAAGAGAGTATGAAATTGGGTACCGCAAAGAACGATGACCTTCTCGGCTTGTTGCTGGAATCCAATCTGCAACACCTCCGAGAACATGGGACCTCCGGGATGACGACGGACGACGTGGTGCAAGAATGCAAGCTGTTCTACTTCGCAGGACAAGATACTACGTCCCTTTTGCTAACGTGGACGATGGTTGTGCTGAGCATGCATCAAGATTGGCAAGAACGGGCTCGCGAAGAGGTTCTGCAAGCCTTTGGAAAAGAGAAACCTACTTTTGATGGATTGAGCCACTTGAAGACTGTAAGCACCATAAATTTCGATTCTCGATGAGTGACTTCCTCCACATTCTCAAGTATGATTGATGTGGCATATGCAGGTGACGATGATTCTGTACGAGGTTCTGCGACTCTACCCACCGGCAGTCGCCTTGCAGCGGCAGGTCTTCAAGAGCACAAAAATTGGGGACGTAGTGTACCCTCCAGGCGTCCTGCTCTTCCTGTCCATTCTTCAGGTTCACCATGATCCAGATTTCTGGGGCAAAGACGTCGACGAGTTCAAACCGGAGAGATTCGCCGAAGGCATGCACAAGGCGTCTGAGAAGAATGCCTTTTTTCCCTTCGGAGGCGGCCACCGGTTCTGCATCGGCCAGAATTTCGCGTTGCTGGAAGCCAAGTTAGCTCTATGTTTGATCCTTCAACGCTTCTCCTTTGATCTCTCGCCTTCCTACACTCATGCTCCCAATGCCGTCATCACTCTCAAGCCTCAACATGGTGCTCCCATCAGGCTGCGTAGGCTTTGAAACCATCGATCCTTCCATCGACCAATCTTAAAATATTATAAAACATATACATACTACTGTGAATTATAATACAGTAAAATCTGTAATAATCTTATAATTGCTTAGTTAGTGTTTCTTCCATATGTATGATCATGCTGTGAGGATTATTACTTAATAAATGATCGAAGCCTTTTGATGTATTTTATTGGATTTAGATAAGGGTTTTATGTTGAAAAACTAAAGCGAGTTTTGTGATGTATATTATCAAATGAAGCTTATTTGAGTTATTGGGCTCTTAATATATGCTATAGTATGATATGGACTTTATTAATTAGAGCCGCAATTATTTTATTTGAAGGAATGGTTGAGATGTGGAGGATCATAAGTTTTATCTCTTCTAATGAGACCCTTTTTCTCCATTTAATCTTTAAAATTATCTCATAGTTTAATCGCCTAGCGATGTAAAATCTTGATTATTATTTTTCCTTGCGGACTTATTATTCGTCAAGAATGTAATTGTGGATTAACTTCATATTGTCGTGCAAACAACAGGAGAGATTATTTCTTCATTTCTTGACTTCATAGATCAAGTCATCTGTCACTACCTACTCCTGCCTTGCCTGCAAAGTAATTTTTCACATTTTACTAAATCACCTAAGGAAATGTTGATACTATTCAAATTATATATCTAACTTTTATAATATTCAAATTATATATTATATTTCTGAAATACTTATTTTTCTTTTTCTTTTTTAAAAATTAATTAATGATCTTGAAAATTTCGTATTACTTTAAATCAAAACTAATATACTTATAAAATTTTCATTAATATATTTATGTCATTAAATCTGAATTTGATAATATAAATTGAGAATCATAAATATTTAAATTAAAATTTAATAAAATTTATCACAAACTCATTATATGACCTAATATAATAATACTCACTATCAACACTAACAATAAATTTCTATAATTTTCAAAAAAAAAATCAAATTTTTAAATTTTCAAATATTATATGTTCATCCTCCAACTAACTGATGAACTTAGAGAACTTTAAATCACATTAAAGTAAAATTAATATACTCTTGAAAATCTCCTTAATATGTATGTACCATATCATATCTAAATTCAATAGAGTAAATTAAGAACATTCAATTTTTTAATTGATATAGTAAAAAATTTATAAATGTATTTTCAATTTCATTCACTACTCTCAAATTACGATATCAAATTTAAACCGAGAGCATAAAATATTGGCATAGAGAGTATCAAAATCGAACCTAGGTTTTGATCTTAGTCTTTTTTTTGCTACACACTTATTTTTAAAAATAAAAAAGAATGTTTTTAAATACGCATGTTTCACCCCTCTCCCTCTCTTCGTACATTGATTCTACAATTGATATCAAAGTCAAAATTGTCAAAAAGTTTAACCGCCGACTATGCACAAGAACTATGGTCTAATTGAGTTTATTTAGTTTGGAGTTTTCGACAACTTCTATTCTAAAACTCAGACCCTTCGGACATTTCTCAATTAGTAATTTACTAATATTCTCTTTCGGAAAACCTCTAAAAGAGCAATCGATCACGCGATTCAATTTTTCTCTCTTCTCATGTATCGATCCTATAAAAAAATATTATATTGATTTTGATTTGAAATGATTTGCAAAAGAAGAGTATCTCAAAAATATGATATAGGACAAGAGATTATGAAACTTAGATATATAATTTAGATAATATCAAAATTACTTATGTGGTTCAGTAAAATTAAAATATAGAAGACTTTGTATTAAGCCGAGTGAGGCATGAGGCATGAGGCATGAGGCATGAGGCATGAGAGATGCTCAGGTGCATTATAATTTATTATAAAGTATACATTTGCTGTAATTCTATGTGACAATGTTTTCTTACTTACTAAAGTTAATAAAGATTATAAAGTAACGAAAATAATCATTTATTTTGTTTTCCTTACCGAGCAAAATCATTTAATTTTTAAGGAAAACAAAATAAAATTTTCTTGATAAATTTAGGTTTCTCAAACAGATCAGATTTCCCATTAGGAAACGTAAAGATCTGCCTGACGGGCCCCAAATACCGAAGATGAGTCAGATTGATGCAACAGTTTGCCCAGCACTTACGAAACAAATATTAGAAATATTAGACACGGAGATGATGCTTTCCCAGTGAACGCAGATCTACACGAATAGTCAGCATGCATTATACTTTTTCATGCAGTGAAATTACCATTCTACTCAAAATTTTACTACTACGATGTAAATGACATTTAAAATACTCTTAAAAAATAACAATAATAATAATCAAGAATAATGATTGAAAAATTAAAAATTATAGTGAATGACGTGATATCTTACATGCACGATCTCCGATAGGTTCACCGTGTCCCCAGGGTATAGTTTGATTCGGGATGACGACCGAAGACCGTCGATAGTATTCAAACGATAATCGAACGTCTACATGTAAAATACCACGTCATACCATATCATGTCACATCATTCACTATAATTTTCACTCAATCGTTTTACTCTCTATATCATTGCTCAATAAGCAAACTGATTGGATATTATCCAATCCAGTTCATAAAAAAAAATTTATCGACCATTAAATAAATTAAAAAATACTCAAAAAATAGCCCAAATGTCAACATTTTACTAAGTCGTCGTAACTAAAAATTAAATCATAAATATTTAAAAAAATAATTAATCATCTTTTCGTATCATCATACTCGGGGAACATTTAAAATACTCTTCGAGGTCGTGATGAAGTGGCTGGCTTTTTCAATGTGCAGAAGAAAAGATAAATAAATAAAATAAAATAAAATAAAAATAGTGCTACTCTCTGTCTGTGACATTATCTTTTAATTTTTTTAAAAAAATAAATAGACAGATAAAATTATCTTATCCGAGGCAATTGGACTCTCAAAAATTATGTTGAATCTTATTTTACATCCTATTTGAAAATTCATGGATGATCTGGAAGTAACTTTAGTATAGAATTAAATTTTCGTAGAAATTAAAATTCAATAAAATAAAGAATTCAATTTCTTCTCAAATAAATATGATTAGTATGAGAATTGAATTTCAACAAATAAAAATATTAAAATAATTTCATATAAATATAATATTTAATTCTTAACTTCTTAATCAAAGATAAAATAATAAAAATAATCAAATTTATTTAATTTTAGATTCATTTCGACCGATTCATTTTAAATCTAAAAATTAAATTTAATTTTTAATAAAATTTAATTTTAAATGAAATTTAATTAAATTTTATTATTTAAAAACTTTCTGAACGGGGTTAGTTCAACAGTTTGGCCCATAGTTTGCAGAATCGCGATCCTGGATCGTAGGATCGTACGATCCTACGATCCTACGCCACAAAACGATCCAGAATCGCGCAGAATCGTTTTTTGTAGCAGGATCGCAGCAGGATCGGTAGGATCGGACAGGATCGGACAGGATCGTATAGGATCGGACAGGATCGGAACAGGATCGGAACAGGATCGATGAAAGCTTTAAGAGGTCATAACTTTTGACTCGGATTGAACCACGTGACCTATAATATATCAAATTGAAACTCGTTCAAAGATCTACAAGTTAGTTTTAAGATTGAATCCCAAAAAATATTGTTTAAAGCCTTTTTAGAGGTCCAGAAGATTATTAATCTTTTTTATTATTTTTTTTATTCTTTACATCGTTAGTGTTAGGGTTTTAAGATTATTTAAATATCTATTTAATTATTTTTTAGTTAGTTTTTGATTAATAATATTATGTTATATCTTTTTTCTAAAATGATGAGTCTTTAAATGTCTATTATCTAATAGGTTGACAATTAAATTGGATCATCTTGTAATAAATAGAATATTCTTGAAGTTAAACGTGATTATTTTTATTATAGTGTTAATAAAAATTGTATATTTTTTCATTTTAAGGGTTTTTGATAGGATCGTACGATTTTACGATCCGATCCTGACCCCAAATCGATCCTGTGTAGGATCGCGATTCTACGAACCTTGGTTTGGCCACGTCTCCATCACATGCAACTCCATAATTTCTTACGTCATCCCTGCGATCACCAACCACTCCCATCTCCGATTTCACTCTCAGCCGGCCCAGAGCACATATATCATCTCTATCTATCACCCCCAATTTCGAATAACAAAAATTCACCTCTCGTCTTGCTTTTGGAGTTACAGACATGGAGCTGTGGTTCGCCGTGTGCGGCGGCCTGGCCGCGCTGCTGGTGGCGGCCTGGGCAGTCAGGATGCTGAACTGGATGTTCTGGAAGCCGCGTCGCCTGGACCGTGTGCTCCGGTCGCAGGGGCTCAAGGGCTCCTCCTACCGCCCCATCAGCGGCGACCTCAAGGACTTGGTGCGGCTTACCGAGGAGGCGTGCGGCAAGGCCATGCCCTTCTCCCACGCCATCTTGCCTCGCGTTTTCCCCTTCTTCGAAAGAGCCGCCGAAGCACACGGTCAGTAGCCATATAACTCGATCGCTTACCTTCTCCGTTTCCCATTAGAAATTAATTTATCACGTTTAAATTATGATGATATTTGTATTTATTATTATTATTATTATTTTTATATTAATGATTATATTTTTTTATATATTATCTTAATAATTTTTATAAATAAATTTATTAACTTAGATAATTATCAATAAAAATAATTATTTTTTAATTATCTATTTATTTTTCCAATGTATATTTTTTATTTTAGTATGATATTGAGTCATGATCTTCCCCTCCCGCTTGTCTATGTTTTTCTTCGACCAACGCAACAGCCGTCCACTCCTGTACATTGGCCGATTTCATCTTCCAGCGATGGCAAATTTAATATCTTTCATAATAATTTTTGAGACGTTGAATTTTTAGACTGCTCACTGCGAGCGCTTCTTGATTTACCTTAACGACCGATAGAAAATTTTTATGTGACCGAGCCGGTCGTCCAAGGTTGGTTGAAAAAATCTCGTTAATCTTTTTTTTCTTAGCACGGATGATGTCTCCGAGACTATAGTATAGTGGTAGGATAATTAATCGTTATTTCAAATATTCGCGGTTCGATCCTCAGCTACGACGTATTTATAAAAAAATTTCTTCCAAATGAGGCGCGAATCCTAGGACGTTGAACTTCTAGACCGTTCATTGCAAGCGCTTCCCGATTTATTCCGACGGTCGGTGGGAAACTTCTGTAAAGTCGAGCCGGTCGTCCGAGATTGGAAAAACCTTATTAATCATTTTTTCTATAGCGCAGATAATGCCTTCGGGATAATGGTGGAACGATAGGACGACTAGTCGCTATCCCAGACATCTGTGGTTAGATCCTAGCTACGATGTATTTGTAGAATTTTTTTTCTCCAAATGAGCGTGAATCTTGAGACGCTGGATTTCTAGAACGCCCACTGCGAGTGCTTCCCGATTTACCCTAGCGGTCGATGAAAAACTTTCATGAGACCGGATCGATCGCCCGAGATTAGAAAAACTTCGTTAATCATTTTTTTCTATAGCGCGGATGACGTCCCCGGGATATGGTGCAGCGGTAAAGCGACTAGTTGGTATCTGAGGTATCCGCGGTTCGATCCTCACCTACTGCGTATTTGTAGGAATTTTTCCTTCAAATAGTACACGAACCGTGGAATGCTGGACTTTTAGACTGTCCATCGCGAGCGCTGTCTGATTTATCCTGACGGCTAGTGGGAAATTTTTGTAGGGTCGGATCAGTCACACGAGGTTGAAAAAACATCGTTAATTATTTTTTCCCTATAGCACGGATGACTCGTCCGAGATTGGAAAAACTTTCAACCTCATTAATTATTTTTTTAGTACGGATATTTTTCTTTTAAATATGGTGTAAATCCTGAGACGTTGGACTTCTAGAGTAATTATTATAAATATTTTTTGATTTATTTTAGTGATGATTAAAAAAATTTTATGAGATGGGATTGATTATCTTATATTCGTTTATTGTCGGATCAATTTTGTTTTTTTCTCAAGAACACGGATGAGTAAAGGAATCACCTGTGAAAATTATTTTCGGGGAAGGGGAGAAAAGATAAAAAACAAATAGGTAAAAGAAAGGAAATGACAAAGATTGAGGGGAAGGAATCTTTGACGAAAACGTGACTTTTCACTCCGAGCTCACTGTGACGCCGACAACGTCACACCAGATCTCCTTTTCAACGTAGAAGGTGTTTGATCGTTTACTTCGAGATCACATATTCGAACATCATCATCAGGATAAAATCTTAATCTAATAATTTTAATTCGCTCGACCCCAGATGCCTCACCACATCAATGATAATCGTGATTTATCTCCCTCTGAATTTTTATGGGATCTGGGTCAAGAAGTCGCTAAGGTGACAGTTCTACCTTTTTATTTTTTTCAACATAAAACAAATAAATTGAGGAAAATTTACTCATCATTTTCATTAAATTGAAGAACTATATAAAAAAATACCAGCGTTAAAATCTAGAAAACTAAATTAAATCTGAAAACTAAACTATTTAAGAAATTTAATAACATAGTATAAATTGCCATGATTAAAATCTTTACGATTTTAAAATCTAAATCACAATTAGATCTTTATATCTTATTTTCCGATAGCTCCTATAAGATGGAGCTCCGGGAGGAGAAATTAATCTTGATCATTAAATTGGAAGCATATATAGAATAATAGTTTGGTGAGAGCATTTGCTAGTTGATCATTAGAAGAAAGATACATATGTATAACTTTTACCGTTCTAACAAATAAAGTAAAACTTGAGAGCCACATGCTTGATACGAGAGTGGACCAATGAATTAAAGTAGAGATTGGTGGCACCCACGTTGTCGCAATAGATGATTGATTTTTGGGAGGAAATGAAGCCAAACTCACCGAGAAGGAAAGACAACCAGCGCATTTCGGTAGTATTCTAATTCAGTAGGGGATCGAGCAATAATGCATTATTTCTTTGAGAAAAGGAAATAGGATTTCATCTAAGATAGACAATATACACGTCAATGGAAGTAAAGTCATCTTTATTCCCAACCCAGTCTTCATCTAAGAAGACATGTAGAACCAGAGACGAGACGATTGTCTAATTAAGTAGAATGTTTTGATCAATGGTCCCACATAGATATCTTAAAGCACGTTTGACTATATTCCAATAATGTTCATTAGTAGGACGATACATGAACTAAGAAAGCTTGCTAACCATATAAGCAATGACAGGACGAGTAAGAGATACGTATTGAAGGTTACCTCCTACAATGATTAATAAGATTTTTCCAACCTCGGGCGACCAGCCCGGCCTCATGGAAGTTTTCGACCGGCCGCTACGGTAAATCGAGAAGCGCTCGCGGTGGGCAGTCTAGAAGTCCAACGTCCCAGGGTTTGCACCCCATTTGGAGGAAAAATTCCTACAAATACGCTGTAGTTGGGGATCAAACTGCGGATGCTTGGGATAGCGACTAGTCGCTCTACAGCTGCACCATAACCCTGGGGGCAGGTTACCTACTACAATACAATACTCAAATGGATTAGAGAGGGTTGTATCGCATAAAGTGTAAGGGTAGGTGTGGTAGATAGTAGCGTGAAAACTGGATGAGCATATGTCATCTTGGTCCGAGCAAGAAGGTCAGCAATGCAATGGCATTGAGAAAGTGACAAACCCAGTGGATGAGGGAGTACGTCGAAACCAAGAAAATAAGTTAAGGCGTCAAGATCCTTAAGAGAGAACCACTTACTTAGTAGATCAATGAAATGCTAAGCGACTCTCATGTCATTTCCGATGATAATAATATCGTCAACATGCATAAGAAGATATAATGTGAAATCTGTACATGTGATGATAAAGAGAGAAGTACCTACAATCGAATTGCGGAAACTAGAAGTGATTAGAAACCTCACGTAATTCATTGTACCAAGCACGAGGAGTTTGCTTGAAACCATAGATAGTCTTTCTCAATTTACAAGCATGCTAAGGATAATCTATATCAATAAATTTTGGTGATTACTTCATATAAACATCCTCTATCAGGATGCCCTGAAGGAAGGTGTTATTAACATCAAGTTGGTGGATGCACCGACCATGACTGACAACAACAGAGAGAACAAGATAAACTATAGTTGGTTTGACAACAAGACTGAATGTATATTTTGAGTCAATGATTAAGGGACCAATTCCCAAGTGTCATTATTAACAAGAGCATCAAACTCGACATACATGACTTGACGTCATTTGTGATCCTTGAGAGCCTGGGTTACTAAGGTTGGTTCAATTTCATGGGCTGATTGAGTTGACAGGTTGAGCTTGGTGATAGGTTTGTGGATGTTATTATGAGAACAAGTGATAATGTGTAATGGTTGGGTTGAGGGCACAAGTGGGAAAGATGGGGTCAGTTATGGGTGCTAGACACGTACTATAGTGCTCGAGGAGGCAGCCGGAGGTGTAGTGTCTAGGCAAACCACATATGGTGTAGATGAGAGCAGAAGTACAATGGAAAATAAAAACCAAGTGAAATTGGCAGACTCATCAGGACAAGGAAGGTAGGTTGACGACCTGACATAATAAAAAATGAACTCGACGAAACTAACATGACGAGAGATATAAACCTTCAAGACAGTGGGATCATAACACAGATAGACATTTTGAGTGAGAGAATGCCCAAGAAAACATAATATGCAGAGTGAGGATCAAGTTTGTGAGAACAGTAGAGACGAAGTCAAGGATAGTAGAAACACCCTCGTAAAGAGACATCATATGAACAGTTTCAGTGGACATGCAATTGATGAGGTAGGTTGTAGCGGAGAAGGCATAGCGCTAGAAGGATAGAGGCAAAGAGGCGCGAGACAGGAGAGCTAGACTAGTTTCAACAATGTAACGATAACGACGCTTAGCGAAACCATTGTGTTTTAGAGTGTGAGAGGAATAAAGATATAGCTATGTATTCCCCTCAATTGTCAGAATAAAGTGTGACAATTCTTTTGTTTAAAATAATTTTCAACCTGAGCTTTAAAGCATGAAAAAATTAATGAGACGTCATATTTGCTGTAAGGATTACAAGGAATTAGGATATCTCTACAATGACATGATATTGTCCACTTTGGGCCTAAGCTCTCATGATTTTGCTCTTGGGCTCTCCCAAAAGGTCTCATGCCAATGGAGATATCAAATTCCTTATAAACCTATGATCTTTCCATGTGTTATTCAATGTGGGACTAAGTTTACACTCTTGCAACCCCTAACAATCCCCCCTCAAACAAAAGGACCACATGCCCCCACCACAAATGGAAACCCTTTTCGTTCTTGATGTCTGATCCACTAGGACTTTCTGCCCCTCGGTCCACCTGACCTACTAGGACTTCACCACCTAGCCGCAACTAGAACTGACCCTTTTGATCAAGACACGGGAGCCCACATATCCTTTATTTAAGACTTAACGCACATGGTTAGATCTGGATGAGCAACCTGGCTCTGATACCATTTGTTAGTACCAAAAGGAATTAGGATATCTCCATAATGGCATGATATTGTCCACTTTAGGCCTAAGCCCTCATGGTTTTGCTCTTGGGCTCTCCCAAAAGGCATCATGCCAATGGAGATATCAAATTCCTTATAAACCTATGATCTTTCCATGTGTTATTCAATGTGTGACTAAGTTTGCACTCTTACAACCCCTAACATTTGCGTTAAAGGAGATAGAGCCGGATGTAGTGGGTGAAGTAATTTTGCGTTAAAGGGTATAAAACCGGATATAGTGAGTGAAGTAATTAACAAAAATAACATAATATTTGTAATTGTCAACCGAATATATAGGGGAGGTCTAGACATCAGAAAAAATAATTTGTAAGAAGTAGTAGAGACAATAGAAGATTGAGAAAATAATAATTTGTGACTTTTATTGCAATAACAATCATGACACTGAGATAAATGCGATAAACGGGATCATAAATTTAAATTGAAGTTGTCAGTTAAATGTTTAAAATAGACTCAGACGGATGTCCTAAATGATGATATCACACAGAAGGGACGGATGCCCTGAATGATGATGCCACACAGAATGTGAAGCTTTGATACCGGAAAGCGCAACAAGGGAAGAGGAGGAAGTTGGTGAGGCTAGCCACTCATAAACAACATGTCTAGTTCACCTGTGTAGTAGTGGTGCCCTACATCTACAGATCCTTCACACAAAATGAAGTGGAGAAAAAAAAACCAATAGAGGCTTTGCTAGATGTGAAAATTTTAAAAATAGGATCGAGATAAGATTTCTCTTCATAGTGGGAACACATAAAATGTTGGGACCTTGTCGTCTAGCTAGAAGGGGGTGAATAATTAATCTTCAATCTTCTTTCTACACGTTGTTAGTGCGCAAGCGAAAATACAATTTAAACTAAAATAAATAACTAAGAAGACAAACCAATTTACGTGGTTCGAAGATAAAGCTCCTACTCCACGGCTATCCGTAAGGTGGACGATCCCGATTCGTCGGTGGATGACTCCCCAGAAGACCTCTAACTAGCTCGTGTAGCTCCTTGTGGGCGGAGAAACCTCGCCACAACCCGCAACACTCTTCTGAGCACTTAGACTACTAATTGACCTTTAACCAAAGCCAATTTCGTCAAGAACTCTTAGCCAAAATCGAGTTCTCTTAAATAGAGCTATTTGCTGAAAGGACCGTTACCAGTCAACTGGTCCAAGGTCAGTCGACTGGTCCCACTCAGATTCGAATGTTACAACCTAACGTTCGAATTTCAGCTGTCATAAGTCGACTGATCCTTCTGTGGACTTCATCAGTCGACTGATCCAAGCTCAGTCGACTGGTCCACCCCTAAACCTAAAGTTTCCTTTCCCGAGTACAATTCTCTCAGCACTCGAACCCTAGGATTTCCTGAGTACACTTCTCTCAACACTCGAATCCTCATGACTTTAGTTTACTCTTCATCCAGTAGCCTCGATCTGTTCCCTTCAGTCTCTCTTCGACTTTGGCTTTCATCCCTCGGATGCATGCAAGCCCACGACCTGTCTCCCATGTCATCCTTCGCGTATGCCTCGAAGTCTACTTCATTCGGCTCATCGTCCCTGCTGTGTCCATAGTGCCTTGGATGCATACAAGCCTACGGCTTGTCTCCTCGCACCATCCTTCACCGGACCCGAAGCCGTCCAACTAAGTCCATGTGTATCCTGCAAACCTGCACACTTAAATACACATATCAAATACAAAGGTGAACCTAACTTAAACTCTTTGCCGAAACATCAGAACACATGGTCACTCCGGACTATAGATTGCCCCAACAATCTCCCCCTTTTTGATATTTGGCAATACGTTTAAGTTAGAAAAATAAATAGCAAATACAATGCTAATAACCATTTGGACTTATCGCTAACGTTGCCAAGGTTTCACCTTGGACTTATACCGCCAATGCGTATGCAACACAAACATGGATCATATCACAAGGCATCCCCACACCTAAATTATATCCCTTCTTATTTATTTTCATAAAAAATTATATCATTTCCTATTTATTTTCATATTAAATTAATCTTTTAACTTCTAGAAATTCATTATGTTTTTTTATAATTTTTAGGATATTATTAAAAGTATCTAAAATCAATTATATTATTTTCTATTTATTTTCATATTAAATTATATGTTTTTTCCAATTTATTTTTATATTATATTAAATTCTTTTTTCTTTAATTTTTATATTTATAAAAATCTATTCTAACCGGTCAGCTAGATTCACTATCTATATTTACCCTTACCATATATATCATAAGAAGAATGATATGCACACTTTAAAAAAAAATTGATTTGAAATTTATTTTGTGCTTATTATTATAATTTCATCTTTAAATTTTAAAGATAAAATTTTAAATAATATAACTGTAAATTAAAAAATAAACAAAAATATCAAAAAAAAATTGTTGTCGCTGTGTTGCAGACGTAAGTGCCTAGCTTACATCCGCAGCATAAAAAGGTATGACATTATCATGATTATCATTATAGATTTTGTAATATTATCTAGGTAATCTATATAAATAAATTTGTTAACCATAATTATAAATAAGAAAATAATTATTTTTATTTAATTATCTCTTTATTTTATCTTATTTTACGTAAACGTGCTCATGTTCTCTATTTCAACGAATATAACTCCTGTTGATTAAATTGGATTTAAAATTTTCTTTTAGGAAAGGAGAACAAGGTAACTTTCCATTGGATGGGACCTAATCCGAGAGTGGTCATCGCGGATCCTGATCAAATCAGAGAAGTTCTGACCAACAAGACCGGCGAGATCGGGAAGGCAATGATGAATTATCTGTCGCAGTACTTTATTAGAGGCGTGCTGAGTCAGGAAGGTGAGAAATGGGCCAAGCACAGGAAGATTTTGAACCACGCTTTCCATATAGAGAAGCTCAAGGTCACTGATCCATCGCTGCTAAGTTAAGTAATGCATCGCCTATATGTTTGTTGAAATGACTCAGTGACTCGTTTTTTTTTTCTATTTGCAGCGCATGCTGCCTGCTTTCTCTGCTTGTTGTGATGAACTGGCTAGCCGATGGGATGAGAAGACGGCCAAAGGTGAAGAGATAGATGTTTCCGTCGAATTCCAGTGCTTCACTGGCGATGTCATTTCCCGGAGTGCTTTCGGTATCAATTTTGAGGAAGGAAGAAGAATTTTCCAGCTTCAGGAAGAGCAAGCCATACTCGTTGTCCGCGGTCTCCCTTATGCACATATACCGGGCTTCAGGCGAGTACTGTTCCACAATCTACATCCGCAAAAAGTTCGATTCGCTGTGATCCTTGTTAGAAACAGAGTATAATTGATAACTTGCATTGTTCAGGTTTTTGCCCACCCGAATTAACAATAGAATGAAAGCAATCAGCAAAGAGGTGAGAGGGATTCTATTGAACATAATCAAGAAGAGGGAGGAGAGTATGAAATTGGGACCACAAAGAACGATGACCTTCTCGGCTTGTTGCTGGAATCCAATCTGCAACACCTCCGAGAACACGGGAACGCCGGGATGACGACGGACGAGGTGGTGGAAGAATGCAAGCTGTTCTACTTCGCAGGACAAGAGACTACGTCCCTTTTGCTAACGTGGACGATGGTTGTACTGAGCATGCATCAAGATTGGCAAGAAAAGGCTCGCGAAGAGGTTCTGCAAGCCTTTGGGAAAGAGAGACCTACTTTCGATGGCTTGAGCCACTTGAAGACCGTAAGCACCATAAATTTCGATTCTGGATGAGTCTGCGGGATTTCCTCCATATTCTCAAGCAAGATTGATTGGCATGCGTATGCAGGTGACGATGATTCTGTATGAGGTTCTGCGACTCTACCCGCCTGTAATGGGCATGCGGCGGCAGGTCTTCAAGAGCACAAAAATTGGGAACGTAGTGTACCCTCCAGGCGTCCTGCTCTACCTGTTCATCCTTCAGGTTCACCATGATCCAGACTTGTGGGGCAAAGACGTCGACGAGTTCAAGCCGGAGAGATTCGCGGAGGGCATGTACAAGGCGTCAGAGAAGAATGCCTTCTTCCCCTTCGGTAGCGGCCACCGGGTATGCATCGGCCAGAACTTCGCGTTGCTGGAAGCCAAGTTGGCACTATGTTTGATCCTGCAACGCTTCTCCTTTGACCTGTCGCCGTCCTACACTCATGCACCCAACTCTGTTCTCACTCTCAAGCCTCAACATGGGGCTCCCATCAGGCTGCGTAGGCTTTGAACCCATCGATCCTTCCGACGATCAATCTTAAAAAATATATATGTCAAAAATACTAAAATAAATTTCTGCTTTTGTTGTAAAATCTTATTGTAGTAATCTTATTGTAGCAAATCTTATTGTTGTAAACTCATAATTGCATAGTTAGTGTTTATTCCGTATATGTAATAATGCTGAGGACTATTATCGAAGCCTTTTGATGTAATTCGTTAATGTTACTGAGATACGAGTCTTTTTTGACGAGGTTGAAAAAACTTCGTTAATCATTTTAGCCTGTGTTGTTGTCTTCCGTTGTCATAGTCAATAATTTTAATTATTTTATTTTTGAAATCTATGTAAATGATAAAATAAATAAATTATCGTTTAGAATGTGTTTGCCAAAATTTACAATGAGAACATAGAACCTAAAGCAGTAGTTATCCTAATAATCCGTGATAAAAATTTTGTTTAAATAGGAGCTTCCATTGGTGGTGCTGGGAGTCCCCTTTTATAGTGGGAAGGAACTCCGTCATTTTTGTAAGGAATTTTTTCCTACTAGAGAGCTCCTTGTTCTCCAATATTTTAATGAAAATAATTTTTTAATTTTAATTTTGAAAAACTCATCCGATTGTTACTCCAAGATTTACGACGTATTTTATAAGAATATTTGGGGTACAAACTCTTAGATACTGAGTTTCTAACTCGTTTGCCAAGAGTATTTTCTAATTTATCCTGACAGTCGATGAGAAATCTATAGAGTCGGACCGAGCGCCGAAGATTTGCCCAACTACGTTAATCATTTTTCTTAATGCGACTAGGAGCTGGTGGACCAAATCCCTTAAATTTTATTTCAGTTCATTTTTTTTAAGAATAGAGAAGCAATTAGCCAAATTAAACAGAGAAGAAGAGAGCCTTTGTCAAGCGACAAAGGGCGACCATAAGGGAGATTGTAGACCCGATAGGCTTGAGCAGCTTTTGGTTCGAGCATGGCTCATCAAATTCATGACCAAACTTTTGCCTTTTTAGCCCATCGAGTTGTGCTGTTCGCGAGAATCTATCACTGCTCAATTTGCTTCGACTTTCGACGGCATGTGAGTGATTGCACTCCCTTTATACAATTCAAGAGCCAACGTCGAGTTATCTTCATTGGATGGATTGATGATTAATACATGAATATTATCATCAAAAGGTCTGGGGGGTCAAAACTTGACAAAGTCAGTGTGCTCATCTTCCCCACACACTAACCACAGCATCTGGGCTAGTAGCTCCCGTGATTTACCTCCTCCGTGTTGGCCCTGTGAAGGGTTGACGGGAGCTCTGAGGGCAAGCGAATCACCTTTTGCCACGAAGAGCCAACGTCGAGTCCTCATGAGATGAACTGATGATTAATACGTGGGTATTACCATCATGAAGTTTAAGAATTAAAACCTGACAAAGTCAGTGTCATCTTCCCTATGCAGTAGTCATAACATCCGAGCTAGTAGCCACCGTAATTTACTTCCTCCATGTTGGCCCTAGGAAGGGTTGGCGGGGCCTCTGGGGCGAGCGAATCGCCTTTTGCCACCAAGAGCCAACGTCGAGTCCTTACGAGATGGACTGATGATTAATACGTGAGTGTTACCATCATGAAGTCTGAGAATTAAAATCTGACAAAGCCAGTACCTGTCCTCCCCATACATATCTTCTAGTTAAAATATATCTACAAGTATCTATCGGTCAAGTATATAAACTGATATACAATCATCTCATAATAAACAAATGTCTAACCATACACTAAATAGTAGATACAAAAGGTAGATGGGTAGAGACATATACCTCGTGTCGCCTGGAGATGTCCCATCGCCGCCATGTCCCAAATACGTGCACATCGAGAAACGACTCCGACA
Source organism: Boesenbergia rotunda (assembly GCA_024364735.1). Classification (NCBI taxonomy): domain Eukaryota; kingdom Viridiplantae; phylum Streptophyta; class Magnoliopsida; order Zingiberales; family Zingiberaceae; genus Boesenbergia; species Boesenbergia rotunda. The sequence goes on along the minus strand of JAGFNQ010000100.1, from coordinate 210,164 downwards.
TAAACCACCAAAACACCCACAAGACCAAAAGGTATCTCGCAACCTGGGCTCTGATACCAAAAATTGTCACGCCCCGAGGAGCTGCCCGTCCGATACTGATCGGACAGCCGCTCCCTCGATCGACAGACAATACGAAACCCTAACCTGTACGACCACCTCAGATGGTTGTACCGCAGCCTATAGGGCTGGAACAACCGTCTGAAATACACAAGAGCAAGACGACGATAAAAACTGCGTACCGGTACGACTTACGACAAACGCAAAGCACACGGCCTCCATGGCTCACAAAAGTACAACTATACCGCCGTAAAAATGACAAGACCAAACACGAATACAACAGAGGAAAAGTAAAGTAAAAGAAACTGAAAACGGGTACCAACATGTACCACCCACAAGTAATGTAAACATCCTGAAATCATCTCGAAAGAATACGCGGACTGGGACATGCTGCCGGGCACTCCAAACAATCATCCTGAAATAAAAATAGGGAGCTAACGGGGTGAGTCACAGTACTCAGCGGATATCTCATCAGATATACAAGATAGTCTAAGCTAGCAATAGTGTAACAAGCTATTGAAATAAACACAGGTACTAGCAGGGATAAGCACAACTGAAACAGAAATAGCAAATACCATACCAATGTGGCTGAGTCGCCGAAACCAGACATAAGGGTCTCCTGTATGTGCATGTCAATCATATGCAACCTCCAAGTATAACAAGCACGAGCAAATGCATAATATACGTATGCACATGGTGCAATAACATGGTCACCTCTGTCGCCGGTCAGACATCGTCACCTATGTACGGGAGGAAGCTGAACGGAGGCCACCCTCCAGCGTAGAGCTGTGACTGTCGTCCGTACTCTGCCATCACTGCTCCTGAGCGACCGAGTAGACGATATGCTGTCGGCGTAACACCCCTACCCCATGACCTATACGGGGGATATCTCTACCTGAATGTTTCCTCACTGTCGGAGTAACATCCCTACCCCAAGTCCTCTATGGGGGATATCTCTACCTGAGTGTTAACACCTACCCCATGTATATAAATGGGGGAGAGACCTCTCTCTCTCATCTCCTGGTATATGGACTACTCAAGGAGGGACCTCTGCCTGCCACCACGCTCCGATTCACTAACCCATGAGTGCATTAGCTGAGCAGCACAGAGCACACTACCCATACTCCGTCAACCACTAAGTCATGAGTGGTCGTATGGATAGGTCAGTATGACTGTCGACCTGACTCACCCATAAGGGGGCCCCTGATCGACAGTGATGCACAGTGCACGATGATGCATGACTCTGGTCAAACAGCATCCACTATCTAGTCCACCTATATCAACATGATATGCAAGGATCATAGATAATGCACCATAGCCTAGGTCCTAAAGGTATAGGTATCACATGCCAGGTATATCATAAACAGTATCAGCCAAGGTAGAGCAAGTATAAAATACTACATTACCCTACCGCTAAACATAGCATATCAAGCATATCAACTATGACTAATCTAAAAGATAAGTCAGAGGTACCCGCCTCCAATGTAGAATCTGGAAGCGACAAGAACCCCCCGTCCAATATAATAACCTCAACAAATGAGCTATGTCAATGCCCTGCATATAAAGAACAATAATTATTTAGCTAAAATCCAACAGATATGTAGCTAAATAACTATTACATTAACCATGACTAATTAATTAGCCCAATGTTTGTACCATAAACTCGCCCCAGTTAAATCACAAATCACTCAAACAGAATACTAGTTCCCACAAGATCAGAGCACTAATTGCCCAAGTGGAAACTCACGGTAATCCGACCCAAGCTCACTGAACTCACAAATCAGAAGCTTACGAACCAAAATAACCGAAAACTAATCTGATCCAATACTCTTGGCAAATCTAAACAGATCAACCTTAACAGAGCAAAACGACATCCAAGAATAGGAGCATAGTAATCGAACTAATATTGATCTATCACAAGAACTGATCCACACAACCCACAATCTCACGGCAATGGTGGGAAACAAGCCCAAATCAACACAATGCACCATGAACAGCTCACGAGTGATCAGAAACCAATACATACCCACCTAAAACTCACGGTGAACAAGATCAATGAATTCCTAACAATTAGACTCATGATCCATCAAGCACCGCAAGCACACAACATCACACAGTTCATCCCGAGATCAAAACACAGATTCAAACCCACGCACCTTAATCAAACATTAATACTGATCGAATCGCCCTTACCTCAAAAGGATTCTGACATTCCCTTACGCCGGCTCCGGCGATCACAGCCGCGACTCCCAAACACACGCGATCAAGATCCCCAGGAATTTCTGATCTAAACCAACTCGAAATCACAGCAAGAACAATTCAACCAACTACAACTCAGTGCAAATCAAGATCCTTACCTTAATCGCACGTAGTCTCGAAGCCCTGCTAAAACTCGCCCAAATAGCCGTGATCGCAAGAAGAGAAAACCCGGTAATCTCACTGGCTTGCGATGGAGATCGTGAAAGAAAGGGAATCGCCTACAAGAAATGGGTCGCCTGCCTCAGAAGGAAAAAGGAAGAAACATTGAGCACAATCCGTGCCCTAGATCCATAAATCACAATGTATCAAGATCTCGCTCAAACCCAACAACTACCACTCACCTTCGCCTTGCCGGAAGATGAGCCGATCCAAGCCTGTCGCGCGCTCGCAAGGATCCGGTGACGAGAGAAGACCGCTCCCTCAAACGCTGGCGAACTCAGCGGAGAAGATGAAGACACGAGAGAGAGAGAGAGAGAGAGAGAGAAAGAAACTCGGGCGGTGATGGTTTCTGCGGAAACGAGGGGGAGAAAAAGAATTTAATATACAAGGGAATCTTGCATTCTACCCCCTCCCTCTTCGAACTTTCTCACAGACACCCTCAAGTTTCGAAATCTTACATTTTAGTCCCTCAACTTTTTGGTATTTAACACAACCACCAACCAATGAGTGGTCGTATGGGTAGATCAGGTATGACTGTCGACATGTCTCACCCACAAGGGAGCCCCTGGTCGACAGTGGTGCACAGTACATGATGATGCATGACAATAGTCAAACAACATCCACTATCTAGTATACCTATATCAACATGATATGCAAGGATCATAGATAATGCACCATAGCCTAAGTCGTAAAGGTATAGGTATCACATGTCAGGTCTAGCATATACAATATCAGCATAAGGTGAAACAGGTATATAACAATACATAACCCTATCGCTAAATATAGCATATCAAGCATATAATCTATGACTAATCCAGAAGATAAGTCAGAGGTACCCGCCTTCTGATGCAGTAGTCCGAAAGTGAAGAGAGTCTTCGTCCAAATAATAGTTCGCAGCCAACTGCCCAAGTCAATTTCCTGTATCCATAAAACATAACATAAGATTATTAGGATTAGGGTATGGGATGCTAACGAGACTAGACACCAAGTCATACCCGGATTAACCCAACTTGACCAAACTATGGTTCACCACAATACTGAACCAAACAATTAAGCTAACCTTAATTTAATTAGAATTAGACTTAGTTAGGGATCAACCCTCGAGTTAATCCCATACCCTAATCCTAACCCAATAAGATCCAAGTTCAAAAAGGAAAACTTGAATCTAAGCCACTTGGATTAGGTTACATTACACTCATCCTAAATCACAACCAACCCAACATGAATTCCCCAAATAGAAACAAACCCACAAGGTCAACAAAACACAGCTCAAGGTAGTCACAAGGAGTTCACAAATAGAACATGCTCTGGAGGAACAACGAAGGGGAAAAAAGAAGAAACGGAAGAAGGCCTCGGTTCTTGGTTTACACGATCTACCATCGGGGAAGAAGAAGGATGTCGGGAGCAGATCAGCAGAACGAGCAGAATAAGGCTTCGGGCGGAGAGTGTGAGGAAAAGGGAAAAAAAAAAGAAATGGTTTTCTTAAAGGCTTGATATTTTACATATTAACCCCTAGACTTCAGAATATCCAAGTTAAACCCTCTTCTTTAGGACCTTTATACTTAACCCTCTAAATTTGAGTATTTTACAGAAAATGTTAAAGCGAGCGAATAATCTTTTATCATTCAGAGGGAAGGTTGAGCCAGAAATATCATGACATGCCCTGCAATCCAAAAACCAGATCAATTTTTTTGTTTGTTACCATGCGCATGGTCAGAATCCATCGTGTGAATGTTGTGGGATTTATTGGCAAAAAGGTGAATATAAAAAGTAATGTTTCTCTTCGGAAAAGAAGTAAAACAAAATGCGATCATGGAAGATGGAAGTTTGTTCAGATCACGTGCAAAACATCAATCAGCTTTTAAGAAGAGAATGAGGAATGGGGCAGTGTAGGAAGTGGGGACGTGAGTAAACTCACGTTGTCCACTTCTCTATTTTTTTTCTAGACCTTTTTATTATAAAAGAGGAGGGTGCGCCCAAGAAAAATACGTCAAAGGAAAGGAGAGGCAATTTAGAAGCGTAACAAAGGAACATTCCCAGCGACAGAAGACCAAATGATGGACTGTGCGTCGCTTTTATTTCTTCGTTAGATGCAACAGAACCATAATTTCTCACTTCCATCACCATTTCACTCCAATCTGGGCCAGAGCGCATATATAAAATCTCTATCCACCACCACCTCCAATCTCCAAGAAAGTATAAGCTTCATTCCGACCTTCTCAATTGCACCCGGCCGGCCCTCAATATATTTTCAAGTCGTGCTTTTGGAGTTGTAGACATGCAACTGTGGCTCGCCGTGTGCACCGGCCTGGCCGCGCTGCTGGTGACGGCCTGGGCAGTCAGGATGCTGAACTGGGCGTTCTGGAAGCCGCGCCGCCTGGACCGCGCGCTCCGGTCGCAGGGGCTCAAGGGCTCCTCCTACCGCCCCATCAGCGGCGACGTCAAGGATTTTGTGCGGCTTAGCGAGGAAGCCCGCGGCAAGCCCATGCCTTTCTCCCACGCCATTTTCCCTCGCGTTTATCCCTTCTTCAAACGCGCCGCTGAAGCGCACGGTCAGCAGCCATACAACTCGATCGCTTCCCTTCTCCATGTCCCCAAGCAAATATAACTCCTGTTGATTAAATCGGATTGAAAATTTTTTTTGTTAGGAAAAGAAAACAAGGTAACTTTTCATTGGATGGGACCTAATCCGAGAGCGTTCATCGCGGATCCTGATCAAATCAGAGAAGTTCTGGCCAACAAGACCGGCGAGATCGGGAAGTCAAGGACAAATTATCTGCTTGAGTACTTTTTCAGCGGCGTGCTCAATTACGAAGGTGAGAAATGGGCCAAGCACAGGAAGATATTGAACCCCGCTTTCCATATAGAGAAACTCAAGGTGATTGATCCATCGCCGCTTACTTAATTATTGCCTCCCCTATAAGTTTCTTGAAATGACTCAGTAACTCTTTTTTGCTATATGCAGCGCATGTTGCCTGCTTTCTCTGCTTGTTGTGATGAGCTGTTCAGCCGATGGGATGAGATGGCGGCGAAAGGTGAAGAGGTAGATGTTTCCGTTGAGCTCCAGAGCTTCACCGGCGATGTCATTTCCCGGAGTGCTTTCGGTAGCAATTTTGAGGAAGGAAGGAAAATTTTCCAGCTTCAGGATGAGCAAGCCATGCTCGTCGCCACCGGTCTCCCTTATGCACATATACCAGGCTTCAGGTGAGTGCATTCTGATCCACATTATACATCTGCAAAAAGTTCGATTCGTTGTGATCCTTGTTGGAAACAGAGGATAATGGTATCTTGATTTGTTCAGGTTTTTGCCCACCCGAATTAACACTAGAATGAGAGCAATCGACATAGAGGTGAGAGGGATTCTATTGAGCATAATCAAGAAGAGGGAGGAGAGTATGAAATTGGGCACCGCAAAGAACGATGACCTTCTCGGCTTGTTGCTGGAATCCAATCTGCAACACCTCCGAGAACACGGGAACGCCGGGATGACGACGGACGAGGTGGTGGATGAATGCAAGCTGTTCTACTTCGCCGGACAAGAGACGACGTCCCTTTTGCTAACGTGGACGATGGTTGTGCTGAGCATGCATCAAGATTGGCAACAACGGGCTCGCGAAGAGGTTCTTCAAGCCTTCGGGAAAGAGAAACCTACTTTTGATGGATTGAGCCACTTGAAGACCGTAAGCACAATAAATTTCGATTCTCGATGAGTGACTTCCTCCACATTCTCAAATCTCAGGTATGATTGATGTGGCATATGCAGGTGACGATGATTCTATACGAGGTTCTGCGACTCTACCCGCCGGCAATCGTCCTGCAGCGGCAGGTCTTCAAGAGCATAAAAATTGGGGACGTAGTGTACCCTCCAGGCGTCCTGCTCTTCATGTCCATCCTTCAGGTTCACCATGATCCAGATTTCTGGGGCAAAGACGTCGACGAGTTCAAGCCGGAGAGATTCGCAGAAGGCATGTACAAGGCGTCTGAGAAGAATGCTTTCTTCCCCTTCGGCGGCGGCCACCGGATCTGCATCGGCCAGAATTTCGCGTTGCTAGAAGCCAAGTTGGCACTATGTTTGATCCTGCAACGCTTCTCCTTTGACCTCTCGCCTTCCTACACTCATGCTCCCAACGCTGTTCTCACTCTCAAGCCTCAACATGGTGCTCCCATCAGGTTGCGTAGGCTTTGAAACCATCGATCAATCTTAATATATTTCTTTCATCTCCCTATCCAGCGATAAGAGGATTTAGGTACCGAAATCATCTTCAAATATATACTTCTGTGAATTATAATACAGTCAAATCTGTAGTAGTCTTATAATTGCATAGTCAGTGTTTCTTCCATATGTATGATCATGGTGTGAGGATTATTACATAATAAAGGATCGAAGCCTTTTGATGTGGTTTATTGGTTTTAGATAAGGGTTTAATGTTGAAATTAAAAATTAAAGCGAGTTTTGTGAATAATATTGTCAAATAAAACTTATTGAGTTATTGGGCTCTAGAAAAAAATATATATTAACTAGATAATTAACAGTCGAATTTAGAATAATCGATCTGATTCTACGAAAATTTTTTATCGACCATTAGTGTGAATAGAGGAAGTGCACCTGAAAACTCATTTAAATAATCAACATTTTCAAATTCGCTATCTATTAAGGAAAAAAATTGCTAATAATATGTGTAACTGGGTTCAAACTCTAGATCCTAATATTGAATTCTCGATGATCTATTATTAGATGATCTAACCAAGATATCTTTTTTCCGAGTGAGTTAGGCTTTTTAGTATGATATAGCTTGATATAAACTTTAATAATTAGAGCCGTAATATTTTATTTGACGGAAGGGTTTAGATGTGGAAGAATAATTTAAGTTTTACCGTCATCTATCACGAGCAATTAATAGCTTTAAAATTTTATCACTGTTTTTTTTTTGGTTTTTTATAACAAATAACATTTCAGATTGTATTACTTTAGTAAAAGATAAAGTTTTGTATTAGGGATAATATAATTAAGTTTATAATGTAATTAAATTTATAATGTGATATAATATAATTGATATTATATTACTATATTTATCAATAAGTCATAAATCATGTATGCAATCTTTGATTACAGGGATTATTATATTCTTTTATTTAAATTATTTTTTATAAATAATATAATTCATATTATTATAAAATGATAAAAATATCCATATAATTATATTTAAGTAATTAAATAAAAAATTTGTTGTGTAAATCTAAAATCTATTTTCAAACAAATAGAAATCTAAAATATTTAAAAATATATTTTACGAAGAAAATAGATTTCGCACTAGAATTCCATCAGCATGCGCGGCGGCAATCTTGGATCCGTCGATTTTTGGCCCACCCTTCGCCTCGCACCTGGACCATGCGTCACCCAACAGCATCATTAGCAAGCGAGCGAAGTCTTCCTTAGCGGACCCATCGGACACGGAGCTGTGCACCTCATAAGCAACGTCGCGCGAGCGCTTCGGCCGGCGGCTTATCTATGACTCAAGGTCACTCTCACTGGACAATGACATCTCAACCCCCAACCTCTTCCCACTCTCCCCGCCAACCACCCACCCCTTTGCCAGAGACGAAGAGGACACAGAACAAGACAGAGGAAACCCACGGTGGTTGCCTTGGCCGCCATGAAGTTCGAGCGCATATTGTTGGTGCCCCAGTTAGTTTTGATATGATCAATCAAGTTAGGTTAGGTCCTATTATGGTTTTAATCCCTCTGTCTAAGTGCGCAGGAAGTTAGGAGCGGAGGAAGTTGAGTGTAAGATGCAGTGGACGAAAAAGTTTTCACTCTGAAGTGAGCTGACGGGCTCAGTGCATCCGAGGGGCGCAGAAGTTACGGAACGAGAAGGACGCACGCGATGTCCGAGGCACGAGAAGCCAGAAGGAAGGGCGCTCAAGGTGCGAAAGGCCGGAGTCAAGTTCGAGTGAGCCTAACTCTGCTTGGCCAAAAATCACTGAAGAAGACCCTCTGGAGACTGGTCAGTAAGTTGCTACGGGCGCCCCTATAAATACGGGCGTCCGAGAGCTTAAAAATCATTCTCAGCTAGCCATTTACGAACGTTGTGCTTCAGATAACACCCAAGCCACATGCCAAGCGCCCTCAAGCACTCGGGCGCCCCTATAGTGTCACGTCAACAAACAGATAAAACTGACCGGGACTATAAATAGGCCCCCAGAGCTCAATTCTAGATCATCAATCAACTGAAACGAATTCTTTCTTGTTTTCTAGCTTCCTATGCTTCAACGTTTGTAAAGGATTTCTCCGCCAGAAGGAGATTTTGATACTGAGCTATAACCATCTTGGATTAGTAACCACTTAGCTAGGTTGCAACCAAGTAAATTTTTGTGTCTTAGCCTTTTACTATTTCAATTAGTTTATTTTATTTTATTTTATTATTGCAACTAATCTAGAATCTTTGTGAGCCGCACAAAAGATTTATTTTTATTTTACAGCGGTAATTCATCCCCCTCCCCTCTTACCAGTCCACATCGATCCTGCACATATGCCCAGCGAGGGCATGGTCATTCGCCGAATGAAGAAAAAGTTTCACTGAAAAAGTTTCGCCTCTAGGTTAGGGTATATTTGGCATTAGGATTTAAATTAAATATTAGATTTGGAATATAAATGGATTACATGGGTTTGGCCTCATAATTGAGATTACAAATCTTTATGATATTTTGTAATATGATTATATTATATTATAATTTTAAAATTATATCAAATAAAATAATCAAGTTTGTAATGTAATCTGATTACATTACAAACTTTATTACACCTCACCAAACTCAACCTAAAAGTCAGATGCCCAAATTTCTTAAATATGCATCAAAAGTTGGGAACTTTTTAACTACGATCATAAGTTTTATCTCTTCCCACGAGATAATTTTTCTCCATTTAATCTTTAAAATTATCTCATAGTTTAATCGTCTAGCGATGTAAAATCGTGATTATTATTATTTCTTGAGGACAATGTAGTTATAGATTAACTTCAGGTTTTTATGCAAACAATGGGAGAGATTATTTAGGACATCTCCTCCTAGCGACTCCGAGTATTCTAGCCTGAAAAGAATAATATGGCAATCGATTATGAGTCCAGAGGGACTCCACGAATATATAACAGATTGAGATGCATGGTCGTAAAAAAGATAAACAAAGGTAGTACAGAAGTAAGCAAATACAGTCTCGTAAGAAAAATCAGAATACATAATCGGTAACTACATGCAGTATATACCTATATCAAACTCACCTACGGGGTTTAAAGGTCATAAATCCTCGTACCTAAATAGTCACCAGAGCATAAACAAATAAAATACTTTTTGTATATGCATGTCATCCAAATGCAGCAACCATAGCTCAAACAAATACAACAAATACAAACTAATGCGATCCATGCAATCGTGCATATGATGCAATGATATGGTCACCCCTGACGCCAGTCAGCCACCATCACCGGTTATGGGTGAGGTTGAGTGGGTAGGGTTATGACAACTGTATGTACTCTGTCGTCACTGACCAAGTAGACAGGATGCTGTCGTCCCACCTAGGATCCATGCTAGGGTCTTGAAATGCCTTAATCCCATCACTTTTTGATGCGAAAGGATTAATAGAGTCATCATCTATGGTGGAGTACTCATCCCAAATTGGTTCTTCATTGAAGGGTATTGTTATGAAAGTCATATATTGTATATGCTCAAAGAATTCCTTAGAATAAAGATTTTCCGTTGTAGGGTCCATGGACCGGAGTACAGAGGCCCCTGGGCTTGCATCTTCTGCATGGTCTTTCAATGGTGTCTCTTGTTCCAAGTGTTCAGTGAGAACAGATATTGTATGCTTTTTATACTTGCCTATGAACTCTTCCGTCTCTTCTTCTTCCGATTTTGGCTTTGGTATTAATATATCTAACAGTGTCTTTGTCAGTGCTGGTTGTTGCCTTTTGTTTATAGATATTTCCAATGTAACATCATCGTGTTCCTTGGAAGTAGGATCACTGTTGGACGCCGATGTGGAGCCAAAACCTTTGTTCCCGCACTCTGTTTCTTCCAATTTGCTTGCTACCAGTATCCCCGGTAGCAATATTCTTTCAAATATAAACTGGGTTATGCAGTTGCCCTGTTCAACTATGATATTTGTATCAGAATGATTAAATGCAAGAATGAATATTTCACCTCTGTAATCTGAGTCAATCACTCCTGCACCAATGTCTAGTCCCTTTCTAAATGCTATCCCTGATCTTGGGGCAATGCGTCTGTAGCTTCCCCAAGGGATTTCCATTCGTAACCCTATTGGAATAATCTCCCGTCCTCTTGCTGGTATAATACAACCTTCGCTGGCAGCCAAATCATATCCTGCTGCTCTCGGACTTTGGCATTTGGGTATAATAGCATTGGGTGATAATAACTGTACCAGCACATTAGGATGTAGGTGCTGCCGGTCCTCCACCACTATTGGATGGTCAAGAAGGTTCATGAAGACACCACTTTGAGGGTTCATGAAGACACCATCTTGCTCAATTAATACTGCAACAGTATGGAGCTAGTCTTCGTCTTCATATTCTGCATTTTCTTTGAAAGATGGTGATCTCGGGTCTCTATGGACCTTGAGGTTCTATAATTACTGAAACTTAATGGTATTCTTCCATCAATAAGATTTCTTGTATTTACCTCCATGGGTTCCATGGGAATATTTACCGCGGTGGGTCTAATAAACCACTGGCGTTCTTGTAATGTGGTTGTTGAACATCGTCTTCCTGGTAGGGCTCTTACTCCATGGTGGTTAAGTAATCTACAACACCTTGAATTTAGTAGGCAAAGCCTACATTAGGCGTGTTTACAATCTTCCTACCAATCCTCTGGTAATGAGTAAGTTTGCTTCACCATTAGTCCATTGATCATATCCTCGAGTGAGGATGGAAACTTGAATATTTCTATAGAAGTCACCAATAGTAGGCATAATGTCAGGAATGACATAAACAAGTTGACTTCCCTTTGTGAGGTCAACCTCCATTGTTGTAAGATTGCTTGGTCGCCTATCCATCTATTATCTCAGAAAACCACGAGTGTCATTGTTCCTTCTTCTTGCCTGTGAAGGATTTGTATTCGTACCTGGAGTACCCCGAGGTGAATGTACCTCATCGGCTTTGTTGTAGTCGTTGATGGCTTTCATCTTGAATAAAGGCTCTATCTACCTGGTCTCCTTCAGTTGCCAGATAGCTTCCTCAGATCTGTGCATATACACTCTATGGTGTGCATCATCTCGTCTTGAATGGTACAGAACTTCTGCGGGAACTAGTGAGGCTCGTTCCTGCATCATAATTGTAATTGTGCTTGGGAATCAATCTGTTGTTCAATAGTATGAGTTGTGTTGGCCTCCCCATTATTCTTCTGGATAGCCTCCTTACCGCTTGTTGAGCGGCATGCAACCTTCTCTGATTCCTTCAATATTCTCTTATTTGGTCGTCGATGAGAGGAGTTGGCGTTTGCTCAATAAGGGTTCTTGATGTCATTTTAGCTTGTCAAGCTCTTCTTTAAGGATCTTTACGGGTCCTTGAACACCCTGAGAGTGCCTCTTGGTTCTTTGGGTCGCTCCTTTGGTCCTAAAGATAAATTGCTTAGTTTAGTAATCAAATCGTCAAGTATGCTTTGTACCTTACCGCCACCCCTTGTTTGTTCAAAAAGAGTCTTTAGATCTAACTGGATATCTTTAAGGCTCTTGCGATTTGTATTAGCAGTTGGAGTTGTGAATTGTTTTGCTTTATTATAGCAGCTACTCCGCTTGGCCCTTGATACTCACTGGGTTTAATGAATCCGAGAGAAGGAGATTCGATCTGTTATGTCGCTTGGACTGCTTCCTTGTAGAAACTTGTGCTCTTGGTGAAATGATAACCACTCCTGGTATCAAGCAAGGTTTTTACTAATTTCAAAAGAACAAGTCCTAACTTGGCAGCAGGCGTTGAAGCCGAAGTAACCCCAGGGCACACCTGTGTGACAGAGTTAGATACATAGAAACTGCTTCGGAGGTTTAGTTTTAGCTAAATCATTAGATGCAATGTGAATGTTTATGAGAATATAATTTCCTGAATTTTTTCCAGGCTTGCATATCTACATGAAGCTATTGAACCAAAAGTTATGCATCGAGATATTAAATCGAGCAATATCTTGATTGATGTGAATGTAACGGCAGGATATCTGATATTGGATTGGTTAAGCTCTTGGGTTCAGATAAAAGCCACGTTGCAACTAGAGTAATTCAATTTCATACTAACATGGATTGGCTAAAAGCCACGTTGCAAGATATCTGATCTTGGATTGGCTAAGCTTTTTATTTTTAATCTCAAACAGAAAGTGAAATATATGGATGCTAGCTAGCATTTGAAGTGTAATTCAATTTCATATGTATCTGGATGAGGATGAACTTGTACTACGATATTAGATTAAACTAGGACATCACAAACTTTATGGCTTCAAGCATCTCTTGCCCCAAAAGAAGACAAAGGATGGATGCAGATTATGCATCAATGGTGCAAGTAGTCAAAAAGACAAACTCCCGAACAGTGATGAAACAAACGCACAAATCAAAATAAAATGACTCCTGAATCACCGACGCATCCGACAAACCATCTGCACTCTAAACATATTCAGATACAAACTGTGGATCAGAACCCTGCACATGTCGTCGTCCCCTTTCCTTGCTACTCTTTACCCATACGCGTACACGCAGCTCCCGAAACCTGCATCGGCCACGGCCACATTCAAATGTTAGCAACAGGAGGTTGTAAATTGAGTGGAATAGTTGAGTGCACTGTACTGACTGGGGTCTGTAGTGACAAGGAGGCCGGAGCCCCTGAAGTAGCAGTTCCAGAAGTTCCGGCCGCGTGATTGGTAGTAGAGGTTCATGGCGATGGAAGAGTGCGACATGAGCGTGTCCGGGTAGAAGCAACCGTAGCCTCTCTGCAGTATGCTGCAGTCCACCTGAGAGCACGCGTAGTTCAAGTTGGCCGCCAGTGTCGCATCGTCCGACGAAGGCTTCGATATGCACCAAGTCTTCTGTCCCTGTACCAACGTTGTAGTTCCCCCTGGAGCAGACAGAGCGCTATTCAGACAACAGGGATGATCGGCATGAAGCCGGAAGAGAAAGCGTCGCGTGTTGATTACCTGGAGCGAGGAGCAAAGCAGAGGAAAGGATTAACAGTAACAGAGAGAGAGAGGAGGAGGATCTTGTTTCCATAGAGTTGCCCAAGTGGTGTTTGATTTCCGGGTGAGAGAGGGATGGATTTAAACGAAGGCGAGGAGATGCTCGACCGCAACGGCTATGTCGTGCTGCGGTGCTCATTTTGTCTGGTAGCGACGGTGGGGGAGGAGAATCCAGTAACAATACCCGTGAGTTCTATGGAAAGGACTGGCATGCTTATCCACATGTATGTTACATCAAAGCATAAGTCATATCAAATAAAATAACAAACACTAGCAGACATAAAGCACCAAAACAAAGAAATCAACGGGCACGAACGTAAAAGAAGGCTTTTGTTAGAAAAGTTGACAAAAGTCTCCACAACGAAGGATTTATCATCTGAAAGAACAATACCGTCCAAATTGTCCACGCGATCACACGTTAAAATCACACTCGAACTCTAAAATATACGTGCCTAAACTCGCTCGATAACATTAGCATCCTAGTAGTTATTGAATGCTCCGACTAGCGTGTGCATGTGATCAACTTATAGCGAGCGACCTACCATGCATCATCGTTCCTTCAGGACCCAAAAAAACTTGGACCAAGGAGAGCGCTTAGTAGCCATGTTGCCAGATTTGGCTGGATGGCTGAGACTGCGTCGTAGTCTGAGAGCCATTCGAATTCACTTCGGCAGGATTCTGCTGATGTTCCCTCGAAGGACCGCCTTGCGCGAGGTACAAGTTCGAATAGCCCAAACCACTGAGTTGTGAAGGTGGCTGAGCCTGACGGAACCCACTATGCTGGTTCTGACCCTGATAGTTGTAGAATGTGCTTGACGGAAGAGGTGACATTGTTCTTGAACCAGCGCCATGAATCCACATGGCAGGTGGGTTCTCATTCTGGTAAAAACAATGATGAATTCAATTGTACAAGTTGGAAACTTAAATATTTCTATGATGCTTGAAATCAGGGTTACCTGTTGGAGAGCCAGGTAATGACTCACTTCTTTGTACTGCTGGTTAAGAGCTTCGTTGAATCCGATTGATGTACTAGAAGCCATAGTTGAATGGTTAAGGTTGAAGCCTGCGGGAATGCTGGAGGAGCTTCCAAATCCTCCATAGGCACTGGGCAAGGCAGAAGCCTGAGGTAAGCTGGTGACAGATAAGCTGCCTTTGTATTGTGGTTGCGAATACTCTATGCCAGCACTGGGTACAGCTGACGATTGATTGAAAAGGCTGTTTGCAGAGAGCGTTTGATGCAAAGAAGGCAAGTATGCATAGCTCGGAGGTAGAATGGGATAGCTTATCATATTTGCAAAATGCCCTAATGGAAGAGCTGGCTGAGAGTAATGGTGAACAGGAAGACCTTGAGGGAGTGCAGGAGTCGGTAGCACGGTGGTGGTAGGCAAGGATGGTGGAGCTGATTGGGGGTTAGAAAACATCCCAGGCTTCATAGCCTGCAGGTAGAAGACATTAAGAAATTAGATGGAATGTCACACAAATAAATAAATTCTGCGGTATTAGCTGCTGATCCACTGATAAAACAGTACCTATTTGATAAGTAGCACATTCAAAAATTTCAGCATGGTTACAGAAATCCCTATACCCGCATGGAACATAGAGAGAAAAAGAAAGAACAATTGCTATTCACAAGCTTATAACTATGTTAACTAAACTTCCTTTTAACCTACCCTATACCTTACATCCTTTAAACTCTAATCTATTCAACTTGTCTAACTATAAAATTTATTGGTCATTTTGACAATTGTCTATACCATTTAAACTGTTTCTTTGAACATGTCTCTACCATTTTATCCATCTCTCATTTTATTATTCATTTGAGCGTATCTAACTAATATGAGCAAGTAATATTTTCAACTTTTTAATATTCTGAGAACACTGTGGATCACCTTCACATTTCTATCTTTGCTACATGGCATTTTGTTCATGCTTTAAAATTGAACTCTGATCGATAAATTATGATGAATTGTATAGCCTTGTAAAAGTTTTCTTCTTAGGGGCATAAGTGACCACACAAGAATGCAAAAACGTTTCAACATTCGACCACCCACTATCTTAGTTTCATTAGTATTGTCTTCCAATGAATAATAGATTCAAGGTAAACAAAATTCTAATTAGGAAATTTTCATATTCATTCATCTTAACAATTTTCTTGCTTTTCGTAATTAAATCCACTTCATAGCAGACATGATGACATTAAGATGGATGTGGATAGGAAAGATAAACCCAAAAAATATTATCATCCATGAAAAATTAGGCGTGAACCCAAAAGATTATAAAATATAAGAAAATCAGTTGATATGATATGTCCAAAGTCTATTGTTAGATGAGTTGAATCGGTTGAAATTTAAGATACCATGTGTAAAGGAAGAGCAAAGTAAACTCTAGTTGATTATTCAAAAAAATAATTAAATTGGCTAAATTTTGCTAGTGTTGGCAGTTTTGCATAGAATTCAATGAGAGGGTTAAACTTCATAGATCCAACTCTAAATAGTAGGACTAACAACAGCACAGTACTTTGTTAACAATATGCAATAAAGAAGGTTCATCTTGAATATGATTGATTAGATTATTTAACACTAGTACTAATGTAAATAATAATAATAACAACAGGTCGTAGATTGATTCTAGGTAAAACTTAATAATAGGAAAATTATTCGCTATGCCTTAAACGTTGATGTTCCATTAAACCTATAATTATAAGGAAAATCATTTGCTACACTACATGTAACACACACTTTAACATCAACAGATATAAAGTTTGGTAACAGAACCAAAGAATTCTCAGTGAAAAAGCAATTTAGATAATTAGAAACAGTGTATAACTACCTCAGGCATGGAATTGGTTGGTCCACCAATAGATGACACCATAGCGCCATACTTTGTTGGCAATGACTGGTTAATTAGCAAGGGAGGTAAGTGAAGATCAAAATCCCGAAGGTGTTGGTTGCTTGCTGCAGCTAATATATTGTTTTGCAGAGCATTTGGTTGCTGCAGAAGGAATACTTTGTAAAACTACAAATAATTCTTGCAAGTGAAGACAATGAATTGTAATGCAAAAATTTTAAATATTGAATCTGTTAAGTATTGAAAAAAAAAAAACTACTGTCTCCTTCCCCCAATCCTTCTTCTCTCCTCCAACAGCAACAAACAGCAGCCCCCTCTTCTCGAGCACAGCAGCAACCTTCCTTCTTCCATCTTCTTTCCTAGTTTTTCTGGCCAAGGACAGCCACCACAACAATAGCCATCGGAGCTAACTGTGGTCATCGCCAGAGCTCGCCGAGACAACTGGTGAAAAGGAAAAAGGTTTTCCCTTTCCCCTTCACTATCCCAGCAGCCATCTTCTTTGTTTTCAGCCTTCCCAAACTGAATTGTTGCCTTTCTTCTTCTCCATCAGATCCAACATAGCAACCCTAGTTGCTGCTCTTTTCTGGCCACTAGTCGTTGATAGCCTCTTCGTTTTCCCTCCTCTTCTCCCCCATTGCCCTTGCTGTCCTTGCATCACGACAGCAGCTGCCGGAGATCGCCGGAGCTAGTCGAGGCCACCAGCGCAAAGGGGAATGCAGCCCTAATTGCTGCCCTCTTTTCCAGCAACCACAGTGATCCTTAGGAGGCATACTATATAATTTATGTTAATCGATTTGTGGTTAGGATGGGTAAATAATTAGATAGTAATGGAGGTCTCATTTAGGAATGCGAAGTGGTATGAGATAGCAAGATCAAAAATAATGATCATCGGCTTTGTGTCGTAGATAATGTTTAGATTTTAGTCATGATTCGTATTGAGTATCATTTTGAGTATTTTAGTTATTGTTGTATTATATGTGTAGATACAAATCCAAAGGGAGCACAGTGATCTATGGACACTGAATATTTTGCTGTGTATAAAGTGAGTAACTTTGATCTTTTGACTCTTTATATATTTCCTTATGCATGAATAATCAGATAAACAAATTAAATATGTTTGTATAATAAAAAAATATGTTTTAAAATTGTTTTAAAAAGGAATAATATGATATTAAAAGTGAAATGAGTTAAAAATAAAAATTGTTGAAGGGTAAATAATTGATATTATTTACCAATTACATGTAGGGTTAATATGAGAATTAAGACGTGGAAGGATGTTTGTAAAAATAAATAGACAAATTGAATACTGCTTGTGATCCGCATAATGCTCGATCATGTCTGAGGACGAGAGAGAGACTCCAAGTGGACTTCAAGACACTGAATCATTGAGAATCAAAATGTGTGCGCATGAGATAACCGATAAAAATTCAACAATAAGTGTATGAACATCGGAAAGGTTTGAAGTAGAATATGTTTGTATATCAATCATGACTTGAACAAGAAATCACAGAATGTAATCGAGAGATCAGTCGACTGCCCTAGCAGTCGACTTGAGTCAAAAATAGGTTAGAATCATTGGCTGGCTAGTTGAGTGACCAGTCGATGTAATGAGGTCGACTGGTGGGGGTTTAGTGAGATTTAAGACTCGGGCTGAAGCGACGTTGGTTTGTAGTAAAATTTTTATTTTAAAAGGACCAGTTACTGGAATTCCACGGATCTTCCCGTGGAGTGATCTTCTCCGTATTGTTAGCTTGTTATATAATTGCTGCGAACCCTGTAAACCCATTGCTCCTTGATAACAAATACTTCATACTATTGATACTTGTAGCATTTTATCTATGAACCCTATGATAATAAATTAACTGACTTCATATGAAAAAGTTAACTTGATTCATCAGTTGATATGAAAAAAGAACAGTTATAATAAATGGATAAAATGGAATCCTAAATGTGAAAACTTTGAGCCGAGGTTGTTGTGGTAGCGCGGACACCCATGGTCCAGGGTACATGACTGCCCACATGTTATTGTGGTACCGCGATCAGTGTTTATTTGGTCTTCCACCGGTGAGGGCTTTTTAACCCGTACGTACGTATGAGACATTACACTCTGGCAATATTGGCTATAGTGATTCACTTTTTAGATAATTTATCAGCTTTAGACCATTATATATATATATATATATATATATGCTGATATTCCATATGATTAGATTTTACTAGATATGTATACCTGATAGTCTGACAGCATAGATGAAAAAAAAAAAAAAAAAAAAAAAAAATATACCATAGATGAACTATATATCTGTTGATTAAAAAAAAAGTAAGACTTGAGAATTTATCTTAATTGAAGATAATAAATGAAGATAAATTTTAATTCCAACAAACAAATGTTAGATGATCAAAAATATACAATTATGTATATTATTTGAGAACTTAAAGAAGAAGTAAAAATTTTAATAAAAAATTGTGCTTCCTTGACCTCTTAAATAAGATTAAATTCATACACATCCTTCCTAATTACCCACTTAGCCATTTGGCTTATTGTCTACTTTCCTTGGCCTCCAGTTTTGCAGGCACAGGGATCTTTTTTGATATTATAATTTATTTCAGCCTTACATAGAGTTTCTCTGAGATCTTGACGCGCTGATTCTTGGTTTGTTTTTCTTTCCTTTCATTGTATTTACATTTTGTTTTATATGTTGTTTTATTTGTATAGTTTTGTCGTCTACAAAGAATATGATATATAAATTTGATGAATTTCATAATTATTCTATTTAGATGGTTCCTAGAGTTTCTTTTATTATATTGTCACCGAGTGTGGTATTGGGCATTACACCGCAAGGCATGACAGATTCATCATGAACAGTTATGTGATCATAATAAGTCAAAGGCAATCAGCATATATTTACGGTTGAAAAGGGCTTGTCTTAGCAAATCATTGCAATCAAACAACTAGTAAATTGTTTTAGTCCAGATAATTTTAGGTCGGTTACATATGAATATTATCCGTCAGACTACACTCTACGAAAGGCTATTTCACGAAAAACATAGGTTTTTATTACACTAATTATGGTCTCCCTCTATCCTCCCTTGCACCCTCAGCTCTACTTGATTCAACCTCAACTATATTCAATTCTATAAAAGGTTGTTCATAAATAATATAGGATCAATTTTTTACTATAGTAATTAGAATTTTCTTTTGTCTCCCTCTATCCCTTGCACCTTCAACTCTACTCGACTCAACCTCAACTATATTCCATACACCTCGTGAAAGTAAAATATATCAAAGATTGTTGCTGTACTAGCCTGCTTCTTTGCAAAATCACTTAAATAATCTGAATGATCTCGTTTGTGGTACCCCAACTGTCGGGCAGCTTCTTCATCTAAGAGTAAAATATATTACCCAAGACATGGGTGTTAAGTATAAGATGATCCGTGAATATGCAACATAGAAAAGTGTTTTTTACATTAAACCACTTTGTCCATTAATAATTTTTCTTATCCTTTTTTTTTTGTTAAACAGTAAGCCAATTTATAACATAAGTTTACCTGTTAAGACATTTTCATTCAATGACAAAATTTGCATCATAGTTCTGAATCATTCATTTTCTGGGATTTGTATCTAGCAACCATAATTTGGAGGTTATCCGGACAGTGCACACCATCTACTATTAGTATACACATCTACTATTAGTATACACCATAGATTAACCATTCAGGACAATGTCCGGGACACACCCTTAATGATGAAAAGAGAACAGATCAGGGGGAGGTTCTAGGTTGATCCACAATAAGGCACATACTGGTAGTATAGCGGTCAATCCCGTCTAGCCTAATTTCAGTGATAGCCATTTCCAGAAGCTTTGAAGTAATTCACAAAACTGTAAAAAAAAAAATTCTCTCTTTTTTTTTCCAGAACCCACTAAAAGGATGACTACATCAGTAATTTACTATATTCGAACCAAGAGAACTGGTATAAGATTGCATTTTCCTCACAATTCACTACCTCTGAGATAACAGAATTTCTGAGGTTGATCATCATAAAAGTAACTCTAAGAAACAATATTTTCATCATCTTTACTATGTATGGGTTACCTTTGAAGAAGATTCATATATGATTTTTGGTAAAAAAAAACAATGTTTTTCAAGGAGAAAGGCATATGGTAGAAACAAATGTCAGATATACAGAAAATTCACAAAATCTACATCAGCAAAACATCTATGGTATAACAAACACTAAGCACCATCTTCTTTTAAAGTCAAATAATAAATCATCAAAACAGTGAATTCGTCAGCTGAAAACAAGACAATGAATAAATGCTCACCACTAAATTTGACAGGGGTGAAATATTTTGCATTTGTGAATTTCCTTGTAGATAGGTGTAAGTCGCAGCATTTGGCTGTGAAGAGGTTGGCAACCCATAACTGGAAACAGATGAAAATTCATTCTGAAGCCCATGTGTAACATCCAGTGGATGATTCCTCACCACTTCTGGTTCCGAAACTGAAGTCACATCAAGATTCTCTGAATCTGTTTTAGATATAGAAGCTACATTCTCAGTGACAGTAGACTTATGCGGCCCATTGTTATAGTACTCAAGATTTCTGCCAAAGATGTGCACCAAGTCACATATTAAAGACAAATTTGCAAGAGCAAAAAGACGACAAAGTGCTACTACTACCTCGCATCTGACTCATTGATTTTAGAAGCATCGTCTATAGCTGAGGCCACTTCCAAGTTTCTAGCTAGTGGGTTTGATGGAAAAGATCCAGAAAATGCACCAGAACCAAAACTACCAAAGCATAGATGGGCACAATCTGCATTAGTAACCCTCAGATGGTCCGGAATAATTACTGCAGGGCTAGCCTCAGTAGTTTTTGTGCTGGTCTCTTCATGTATGCTTAATTGTATCAAGGTTGCAGCAGTTGGAGAAATCCCTGCACCATCCTCAGCTGAAATGGGAAAAGGTTTTTCATCAAGGACAATTCTAAAGTGTATGCATAAAAATGCATGTTTCAAGCATCAAGTTTGTTCTACGCACTAGAAGTGAGATTAATAGTGTTTCTCCACTAGAAAGTGAACTGTTATCATATCCACAATTAAAACAGACAGTGTTCATCAGCTGAAGACATCAGTGTCAATTTCTATGTAAATACTATGGATGTAAAACATATGTTTTGCCTTCCAAATAAATAGTAATTTAAATTCAAATGCAGAAAAAAGAGTGAAAAATGTGGGAAATATCATAAATAAAGTTAGTAAAGAGACACTAGTGAAATAAGTGGTCTGAATCAACTGTTCCATAGGATAGTGTCAAAAGACCATATGAGCTGACTATGTAGAAACAACCAAGAAATCACTATTTTGTATAGTAGCTATAAGACAAGTATTCAGGTGCCAGAGTTAGATGAATCTTTACTTACATTAAGTTAAGAGTAATATTATGTCATTGGCAATCCAGTCCTTAAACAATTAAACCTATTTCATTGAATTCATCTAATTACAAGATTCTATAAGTCTGTTAATTTGTGGATACCATTTTAACCTATTTTGTAAAAAATTTCTCTAGCATCAATAACAGATCACAAACAATAATATCTTATTTTTTCTTTCCTCATGATCCATCGCATCAGCTTCAAATTCCTCCTTTAGCTAAAACAACCATTTATTTTTGTCTTACCTCATAACTTGTAAGGCAATGCATAAACACTTGTATTTGGCTTTCAGTTCTTAGAAACTTTATATAACTTACTTCATTATTTCTTGATCTATTAAACACTTCCAAGTTCCAATGCTCTAGAGAGACAAGCAGAATGTATATTCTTTGCTGGTTTCATTGCCCTTAGAATTTATTTTAACTTGTTTGAAATAACTTTACAACCAAAACTATAATTTCTAAACTACCCACAATTTTAAAGCAATTTTATGACAATATCAGTAGACCAATTAAAACAGGAAAGATGTATAGGGACCAAGAACAATGGCAAGCTTCAACTTTTACCTTCATGATGATCATATTCAAAATCTTCAGATTGGTAAGCATCTATTCTGTTTGAATGTGAACCATCAATGGAAGTTTCGGCATCCTCCTTCCTCTCTGCTACAGGTATGGATTCTATTGGCTGAGGTTTATCATTGCGTCTTTCATCCGGGTCTTGGAAATTTTGCAAACAAGAGTCTATATGCAAGTCAGAACCAGTATTGACCACACCAGGGGCTGCTAATGATGAGTTAGCATAAGCTGCTGAAGTGCCAGTTATCTCTGTAGAAATTGACGCAGTATCTGTAGGTTGCTCATCATGTATGGACCATCCATCGTTAGAAATATGATCTCCAGCAGTTCCAAGGCCATGATTAATATCTTCAAGATAGGTAGATTCCTGAAAAGAGTCTAATCTCTCTTTTGCTTCTGATGGCAGAACTGAAACTGGGATTTGTTTTTCATTTTGATGTGATCCATTTAACATTGATGCATTTTGTGATAAGTACAGCTTCTCACTTGCAATAACAGGCATGCTTGGATGTTTCCCTTGAGGTCTGCCCATCTTGACAACATCTGCCAAGGAAACATGTCCTGGCTTCCCCAACCAACTGTTTTGGAAGCCAGATGAAGATTGCACAGATGTGGGAATTGCATCAACAAAGTTTGTTGCATGCATTGTATTTCCCATGGAACCAGACGTGCTGCAAGAAAACAAGGCCACAAGTAAGAGACCACAGGAACTCCAAAGAACCAAAAAAATTACCAATCCAACAAGCAAAGCCTAACATAACAGGACATGATATGATGCTAATCTAGAATTTAAATTTCTGCAGTAAATTCACTATGCTAACAGAGTGTGCACTAGTTTATCTGAGGTCATCTTCAACAGTTACCTGAAAGATCATATTAGAGTATATTTTCAGTTCAAAGTGAAAAGCGTGGCTATCAATTAATTGGTGTCCTATCTAGTTAGGCTACTCTTAGATAACATTGGTCAGCTCTTTACATGCATCAAATAAATGAGTGCAATAGCTGTACGAACTTATAATACTAACAAAGAATGTCTTCAATTCAATCAAAGATATTAAACAATAAACTTAACCACAATGATTTGTCTAGAGATAATATGAGAAACGATAGATTTAAATGGTATGATGATTTTAATAAAATTTTATAATTATAAAATTATAAATTCAAAAACATAAATTATCGATCCAACAAGCTAAGCATAACATCAACGGACATGATATGATGCTAATCTAGAATATAAATTTTGCAGTAAAATCACTAAGCAAACGGACTACACACTGATTTATCTGAGACCATCTTCAACAGTTGTTCAAAAGATCATATTGGAGTATATTTTCTAATGAGCATCGCTACCAATTAATTGGCATCCCATTTAGTTAGGCATCTCTTAGATATCACTGGTCAGCTATTCTTTAAATGCATCATAATAAATGAGTGCAATAGCTGTATTAACTTATAATGCAAATAACAAGGAATTTCTTCAATTCAATCAAAGTTATCTAACACGCTACTTAACTATAATAATTTGTATAGATGATAAAATGAGAAAAAGATAGGTTAACATTATGAACATTTTCAACAATAACCAATAAATTTTATAATTATGGAAGAATAATAGAGCTACAAGTGCAAGAGGTAGAGGAAGAGCAAAGAAAATTGTATCTACGTAATAAAAGTGATTTAAGATATTCAGATATACAGCAATATAGATGTGGATGTAGTTCAGTGGAGGGACAATATTCATGCAGCCAACCCCAAAACATTGGGACTAATACAGCTTGATGATAGCATCCTAATAGAAAAAATATCATACAGTCTAAAAGTACAACTTTTGCAGCAATATAGAAAAAATGTCATTATAATTCTTCCCATGCGCTTTCCATGGAACCAAATTGTCACGCCCCAGGGTCCATGCTTGCTCGAAAATCAGACAGCATCTCCTCTGTACGGCAGACAATCTGAAGCTTGTCTACATCACTCTCAACACAATATATAAGCACAGCCTCACACGGCTGGCAACCACACAATCATACTAGCAATAAAATAATAAACCATACAGTTAAAACTACGCATAATAAACTCCATAACATAAATGTAACAAATCGAAAGTCACAAAATAAATACAAGTCCACTAAGGAACCAGAAATAAAAGACAAGTCCAATAAAGGAAATATGAAACAACTCCAAAGAAAGAAACTACTTGGCGCTAAGGGACGGAGAGATGGATCCTCTCCTGGCGGCAGCTATCAACTACCTGATATGCCACCGGCTTCAATCGAGGGGGAAGGAGAAGAAGAGGGTCAGCGAGAGGCAAAAGTAGGGTTCGACTCTTGCTCACAGCAAAGGGGCGAATCAGCAGCACCTTCGACGGTGGCAAGCGGTTGTAACTTCCACGACTCTCACACGCAAGAGAATGGTCGGTGTCGGTCGAGTAAGGGCTGCGTCACGAGAAACGAAATCGTAATGGGAGGCTGCGGCACAAGTTCGCAATCGGGAGGAAGAGGAGAAAACGAGAATATGTAAGTGGGGCGCATTTTGCAAAAAGGCTCTCTAAACTTAGCTAATTCAAATAAAGCCCTTAAGTTTCATTTTTTAATCAATTTAGCCCTCTCAATTAAGCTAATTCGAAACCAACCCTTAGTTTAGAGGTTTTAAATATTTAACCCCTCCAAACTTTAAGGTTTAACCCCCAAAACTACCCGGAACCCTAAAATAAATTATCGAAAATTTTACGAAATTTCCTGAACCGGATTTTATTTTCCGATATTTAACACAAATAATATGACAGATTATGAGATGCAAGAAGAACCAATCAGTCAAGGGCCCTCTTAACAACAACCAAGCTAAGCAAGAGTAAATTCAAATAATCATGTAAATACAAATAACAGGATTCATGAAGTCCAATATCATAAAAACAGGGATAATCCTACAAAGAAAAACAAAGCAATCCTATTCTAGTTGAATAGGGAAATATAAATTCAATATGTTGAGGAAGAACTAACCTTTGAACTGTTGGTCGTTTTGCAGGTACGCTTGCTACTGTCGCAGATTCCACAACTGACAAAACAGGAGCAACACTACCACCATTTTCTTTCTTGTTTATAGGTTTACCTTTACCAGCCCCATAATCTACAAATTCAAAGAAAAAAGAAACCAGTAAGAAAAGCAAAAGATAAATGCAAAAAATTAATATTATCAAGCAACCAAATAGTAACGATTAATGCCAATCATACCATAGAAACTGGAATGGGAAGAAGTATTACGACCCCCACGGTCACTACCACCTTTAGATCCACGGCCTGAATTGGTGTTCACTGTTCGGGACCGAAATTCAGGTGGTTCTCTGATCTAAAGAGTACAGGAGGAAAAAAACATGACAGTCAATCAATGAAATTCATGTTTGTTGGAGCTCAACAAAGAATATGTTAATGTGTATTGGCGGGAACTTCGTGTGCCGAGCTATCCTTTTTTATAAAACTAAAATTAGGGACAAGAAATTCTAGGCAAGTTTAATTAGCAAACCAA
The DNA here is from genome assembly GCA_024364735.1 of Boesenbergia rotunda. NCBI lineage: Eukaryota > Viridiplantae > Streptophyta > Magnoliopsida > Zingiberales > Zingiberaceae > Boesenbergia > Boesenbergia rotunda. The sequence goes on along the minus strand of JAGFNQ010000100.1, from coordinate 184,086 downwards.
AAATCCATGAATTTATATTTGTAAAAGATTTGTCAATAGATTGCAAAGAATGAGACAAGCATGGTGCATATGTATCAATAACAGCCAATGGTCACACTAGATGGTGAAATGTGGACAGGTAATAACTCAAGGAATAGTACCAATGGCAATAGATTTATGAACAGTTAGAGTGGCTACATTAAATACTGAATACTTTAAACACATCCTTAACAAAAGTCGAACCCTCATTCTAGATCACATGTGGTTTTCCACAGAACGATATGTGATAATTAATTAGCATACAACATATAGACCAACCTCCTTTTTCTTGTCACGCTTGCTCTTGACCTCATGAAAAGTATCTGCAGCAAAATGAATGATATTTAGATGAATGTTAAAAGTATCTGCAGTATGGGAAAGTACAAAAGGATCCTATCGACTAATTTGCTCTGATCTAGGATAATAAGCTCATGAGCTTTGTCTTATCTTGCATTCAAGAAACAAAAGAAGATTTCCATAATCAAGTTGGACATAACTAGCTTTTCTTTTGGGATGTGAAGCAGTGTGGAACCAAAAATTTCAGCAAACATAAGCAATAGCTGCTCTCCTTCAAAAGGAGATGATCCAGCCGCACCTTCCAGTATGGCTACCTTGTTACGACATCAAGGCAGCCACTATCCCCCTTGCATCCCCTACTTGCGGTTAAGGTAAGGCTCCTATAGTGAGACGGGCAGTGTGTACAAGGCCCAGGAACAGATTCACTAACGCATGGCAACGGCGATCGCTATCTATTCCTGCTTCATGCCGGCAAGTTGCAGCCTGCAACCTGAACACCTGAACTGGGGACAGGCTGTAGGGGATAGCTCAATAATCTTTTATATCTCTGCGCTTGACTAACCAGTTCTAGTCTAACAAACAAAAAAAAACAAGGGGCAAAATAACCCACAAATAAGCAATTTTAAGGAAACCACGCACGAGAAAGCAAACCCGACTGGCAAGATTGGATTTTTTTTTTCTTAGATCAAAAGGAAAAAACTGCAGACATCAAGTACCGCCATCGAGCGACACTTCCATCCCAAACCCTACCAAGTAGAACCCCAAGGAAACCACACAAACAGCGGGATTCTGTGAATAATTGAAAGAACAAAGTTAAGCCGAGAACAAGGGATTTTTAGGGGAACAAGGTCGCGCCTTGGGAGAGGAGGCGGTGGACGGCTTCGTTAGGGTCCATATTACACTCGCGCAGCATGGCGTAGATCTCGGCCTCCGCGCAGTTCACGATCTCCTTCAGACTTAGCACTAACTTCCTTGACCCCGACGGGATCGCGGCCGCCGCCTGCCCTTCCCCCTTGCTCCTGGCTCCGCCTGCGCTCATCCTCTTTCTCTCTCCCCGCCCTCTTTTCGGTCTCTGTTACTCCAAAGCAGGACAGGAAAATCCAAAGCAGCAGCGTGCGGCTCTTATATCTCCGGCGGCCAAAACCCTCTCTCTCTCTCTTCCTCAATCGGAACGCTACAATTTATATAACCTACATTAGAATAGTTAACTCCGCGTTATCTTGATCCGCTAGAGGAGACCTTGGAGAGAGTGGTGTAACGATCAACACTGATCTCGCTAGATCTCCAATTTACTTATCGTCTTAAAATAAAATATATTTGTTTTTATTATCTCCCAATGCTGACTGGCAGAGTAGTGTGGATCCCGCGTCACGTCAGACAGTTGACGTGGCATAGGCCGGGCCGACGGGGCATGGGCCGGGCCGAAAGTTGACGGGTTCGCCGTCGAGGGTTCCGCCGCGGCGTCAGGTGACGGTGGACTTTCCGTTCGTCCCGTTGAAGCAGTCAAAAACCAATCGCCTCCCAGCTCTTTTAGACCACTCACAGACTTACACGTGCTCGCCACCCTACGACTTCACTCCGTTGCCCAAGTCATCCTCTCGAATCGGTTCCTTCCTCGATTTATCCACCACAACTCTCCTTCTCGCTTATGGAGATCACGGGAGATTCAGCGTTCGGTGAATACGATCGCGATCGCCGTCATTATTCGCCCGGCATCGACCTATTTCCGACCGACCAAACTGTCGCCGGATGCGACGCCGGCGACTACGGTTCGAAGGCGGACGGGAAGCGCGCGACGGTGGGTGAGATGGATTTCTTCGCCGAGAGGGACAACAGCCACCCGTCGACGTCGACCAGATTGGATCATGATCGCGTGCCCGATCTCAATCTCAAGAAAGAAGATCTCGCCATGAATGTAATTAGTTGCGTCGATTAATTAGCTAGAGCACTGCGATTTTGTTTTTTTATCTCAACTGATCGTTCAATTTCACGCATGCATGTAAAATAGATTGGTTTCCAAGTGATTCCTCCGACGTCGATTGAGAATAAGAATATAATTATTGCTAAGAGCGAGGTTGGTATATATATATATCTATCTATCTATCTACCTTTTTTTCCTTTAATTCCCTAATTATCTTTTGATTGATATATTGGAAGTAGACAGAAGAGATGCGAGCAGAGCTCGCAAGGGTGAAAGAGGAAAACCAGAGGCTGAGGGAAATGCTTAGCGACGTCTGCGACAAGTATAGATCCTTGCAGGATCACTTCGTGAAGCTATTGCAGGAACGCAAAGGAGGAAAACTCCACCAGGTGCCTGCTTCAAGATCAAGACTCGATCGAGTAGGATATATATAATTGGTCATTCAATCGATTTGATCCCCTAGCTCCTTTCTCAGGTTGATGACAAGGTAAATACCAAGGAAGAGTATCTGGACAGACAGCTTATGGGTCAGGATCGCTCCTCCTCTCCCACCAATCTCGACGCAGAGGAAATGGCAGTGGAAGCTTCTCTGCCGGAGAATCAGCAGCAGCTGGACCACCAAGCAACCATGAAGAAGGCTCGGGTCTCAGTTCGAGCTCGATCGGAAGCCCCAATGGTAACTATCTCGATCGACAGTACAGCTCGACTGATTTGTGAACCTTAATTTTGATGGAATTTATTAGATAAACGACGGCTGCCATTGGAGAAAATACGGCCAAAAGGTGGCGAAGGGAAACCCCTGCCCTCGAGCTTATTACCGCTGCACCATGTCAAGCGGTTGCCTTGTTCGAAAACAGGTATTTGCTGCAATAATTTGATGTTCTTAATTAAAAAAAAAAAGTTGTTCTTCATCAAATTATATATATATATATAGGTTCAACGGAGCGCCGAAGACCAGAGTGTGTTGATAACAACCTACGAAGGGGTTCACAATCACCCACTTCCTCCGGCGGCGATCAGCATGGCCAGGACCACTTCGGCGGCTGTGTCCATGATGCTGTCTGGATCCACGTCGAGTACCGACCAAGCATTACTCGCCCAAACAATCCTGCCGACGTCGAGCGTGGCGATGATTTCGGCATCGACTCCGCTCCCGACCATTACGCTCGACTTCACCGGAGTCGCCAATCCTCTTTGCCAGCAGAGGTCGTCGGCCAATACTTCTCCGTTTCAAGTACTCCCGTTTTCCAACGGCAACGCGGCGAGCGTCGAAGTATTGGGCAAACATCAACAGCAATCCCATTTCTCGTTGTCCCAGATGTCAACAAGCGGCCGCGTCGACGCCTGCGCAGGGGGCGGAGCGACGACGGAGTTTTTGCCGTCGAAGCCGCACCCGTCGGTGTCGAGGCCGCTGGCTGAGACGGTAAGCGCGGCGACGGCGGCTATCACCAAAGATCCCAAGTTCACCGCCATCATTGCCGCCGCCATCTCCTCCGTCATGAACCGCAAAGACGACAGCAGAGACTGAATTCGATAAAACAGGTCATCGATGGAGCATTAGAGATTTTTTCTGAATACGATTCTTTCGTTTGACTCTGCTCATTTCCTTTTAATTAATATTTAGCTTAATTAATTAGGAGTTACAGAAGAAAGTGAAACAGTTGTCACCTAAATTAAACAGCACGAGTTAAATACAGGAAATTTGAGGGTTTAACCTCAAAATAACCCCTAGGTTAATGGTTGAATCAGAATTAACTGGTTTAGTAGGAGTTTTATGCAAAAAGGCTGCCTGGGTACAAAGTATTAATTCTCGGGCCAACTGTGCAATAATTACTCCGGGGACCATGATTTACCTCCCTCGTGATGGTCTTGGGACGGGTGCGGCGGGGGCGCCGGGACGAGCGATTTCGGCTTTTTTTATCTATTTTTTCAACCAACCTCTTCATCGCTTGAATGGAGAAACCGAAGCCACATCTTTTCCTTTCTCCATATATCATCTGTCGATATTTCTTTCCCTGCGACCCGCTTCCTCCTCCGCAAGCGAGTCGACAACGAGCTTCTTCCTCAAAGAGCTCTCAACGCCAAAGCTATATCATTAATTAGATCAAGATTGACAAATCTTATTCATCTAACTTTAAAAGGTTTTTTTTCTTATTGAATGGTCTAATCTAAATCATTGATTTCAAAAGGAGGCTTCTAATGAAGAAGTTTATGATCTAGATCATTCAATTCAAAATGAATGAATAAGATCTAATGAACCAAGATATCCTTGTATCCCTTCACTTAGTATAAATAAGTTCCCTCACAATCTCATTTCACTCACTCAACTCATTCTATTACAAACCAAACTAAATATTACATTTTATACTTACATTTGGAGAGTTCAAGAAGTCTCTTTGATTTGAAGGTTTCATGATTTGTAGTACTATTATTATCAGATAAAATCGTTACATCTTAAGAGACGATTATCATCTTTCATGAATACCGTGTGTTAGATAAATTCGAAAGTTCAACTTTAACTTCAACTTCATCAAAGTGGTGTATATCATCGATTTGCCTGCTCTCAGATTGATACTGTTACGTTCAAATTCGAAATTAGACAAGCTCAATTTGTTAACTTAATGGAAGAAATTCAAATGAATTTTTCTCAATCGAAATTTAAATAGCTCGGAGCGACTGGACAGATTTACGCTCCAAACTACGATGCATGCACGTGTCAATATCAACGCAGCCATGGTGTTTGACTTTCCCTAGTTGCTGACTCTCCTCCGCTTGATAATATTTCTAAAAAAAGCCACATGGTAAGACTGTGGCAGAACACGTGGAAGACTTGAAATAGTTAAAAAGATTACTCATTGACTTGTAGAATTTGCGATCCTGGTAAGTCATATGTAATTAGTCTGTGATTGTGAAACTATAATGTCTCTTTATTGTGAATTAGGTAGTGCCGTAGTGGCTTGGCATCTCTAATCCATCACTAAAATATTAAATTTAATGTCAAATTCATACCAAAATATTTTAACCCATACACTAAATTATTCAAATTTAATGAAATTTATTATGATGAATAGTACATCATGACACCATATTTGGTGTTAGAATTTTTTAATTTTTTTAATATTTAAAAATTCTTATTATATTATATGATCAATAAAATCAAATATAATATATATTATTAAATATTATATTACTAAATATCATTAATAAAAATTAATTTATAATTATTATTTTTCCATAATTATTTAAAAATATTAATTATTTATTATAAATATAAATTAAAAAATATAATAGCGTATTTTAATTTTATTAAACATAGTTATAAAGATTTAATTTAATAAAAAATTTATTTATTAAGCATATTTTAATTATAATTATATTTATAAATTATATCAATAATTTTAAAAAAATATAATAAAATAATTAAAATTTTGATATGTATAAATGTACATCATCTATTAGTTGACATACAAAATAATAATAATAATGACATAATATCAAAATATTATTAATAATTACTTAAATACATAAGTAAAATAATCATGTATTATTATCATAATATGATAATTGAAGATAACGATTTAAATGCACCAATTGGAACACTTAGAGTGCAACTCCAGATATTAGCCACAGTAGATGATAGTGTCGATTTAAGATTTTCTACTCGATATGACAAATCAAAGAAAAGAAGCTGATATTACCCTTCAAAATTAATTGATTATTTATGGAGTGATATATTCTGAATGTTAAATTTTCATAATTGTATTTCAATTAAGTTTTATTGTTTGTTTTAAATAAAATTAATAATTATTTAATTGTGTGTAATTTTAAAATATTTTTATATAATTAGTTGGATGTAAATTTTTAAAAATTAACTTAATAAAATAAATAATATTAATTTTAAATATAATAAGTATGATGTAAATATTACTAAATTAAAATTTATGTGAATAATTAAATTTTAAATAAGACGAAATAAAATTTTTTTTTTTTTTTTTGATATAATATTAGTTGGTTAAAGTTAAATTAATATTTGGTACTGTAATTGTATTATTTTAATATGAATTGATATTAAATATAATATTTTGGTTGAGATGATCTTAGCTTCAAGTGAGAACTGATTTACATATAATCTATTAGATGACACGCAGCTCACGTTGTATATAATTGGTGAGCCTTCCATTTCAATCGCAATCATAATATTACGTCAAATTATAAGATAGGAGCATTTAGGAATTAAATGGTAAGAACGTGCAGGGACACGAAAGTCAGAGATTCAAAGCTGCTAGCTGCTTGTTCTTTTGGCAGTCAATGTCAATCATGCGAGGAGAAGTCAACTCGCCATAATTAATTCTATGAGAACCCACTTGGAAGCCTACTAACAAATATAGTGCCGTGATTGTGGAAATGAGCTTTGAATCCTTTCTATGGTTGACGTTGTTCATGATTAGATCCTCTGTAAGATAATAAAACAGGTTAACACTGTTTTCAGTAAGATAATAAAGACTTCCTAATTCTGGTTTTATTTAAAAGGACAAGGGAAAAAACTGGTTATGAAATATTTGGTGGAAAATTTTCAAGAAATAGAGAATCATCAAGCCCGCAATTGATGGAGGCTTTAAGCATGAAGGGAGCCTGCAATAATTTGCAACAGAATGATCACCACGAGCGTGCCAACCAGTCTGATCACTGCATTGTCATTGATGACAACTACTGCTAGACTTGGAATGCACATGAAATTCACAAGCTTTTAATTGACAGAGGTTTAAAAGTTCTTTAAAAGAGGAAAAGAAGCAGATAGTTAATACATACTGTTGTCACAGATAAACCTGGAATCGATTTTCAACGGCTATGCGCTAACGAAGTCTTCCATGATTTTCCTATCTGTATCTAGCCATGAAACCAAGGCATTGCCACCTTCTGCCACAGTTTAGAAGAGGAAAAGAAAACATCAGCTTAACCTAGATAAAAAAATGCAACAGAAACAATTGGATAGGATCCTGAGCTTGTACAGCATTAGCTATACAGAACAGTGAATGTTGGAGAGATTTTTTTTTACCTCGAGTACATGACACATCAGAGCTCCAACAATTTGCGGTATTAACATCAAATATTGTTTCAGATCGAATAAATTCCAAAAGATAATGTAATAACAGGAAATCAAGATCAACTTGTCCATTTGGATGATGTGTGATGCTCACATTTTTTATATGCGGGCACTCACATGCTAATGGAAGAACTCACTGAGGTTGGAAAAACTGTGGCTTTGGCAACAGAAATTGAGTGAGCTAAATGAACAGATAGACCAGGCTTAAGTGGAGACACTTGTGTTTAATTCAACATAAATAGTTTCCTTAGTAGAAAATGTTCTCACAGCTTTTGCCGACTCCATAAACATATTTACATATGCAACAGAACGTACAAAGAATAATTGCAGAATCGAACATGCTAATTCTATATCTAAAATGCATTTACCAACTACAAATGAAAGCTTGAGAGGTGAAAACTACACTAGCGTGAACATTATGCATCTCTATCGCTCTTCAGAGTTGAATTTATTCCACGCCTCCTGCATCATTAAAAAATTGCGATGAGTTTGCATAACATAAAAAAGGCAGATGAAAGGAGAACAAAAGTGACGCGTGCATCCAACATTTATTGTGCAACAGGCATGAGCATTTTTTATGATATAAAAAGAGCCTCCAACCAGTTAATTAGCCACTATTTAGTAACAAAATTCCTACAAACTTGACTTTTTTAACATTATAAATAAATTCACCATAATCCTACACAAAACCACTGATTATTCTTTAGTGTTTGCCCCCTTAGCTAATATAGGAAACACTTGTATTAAACACCCACCGCAAAGCCAAAATAAGGGCACTTTAACAACTATCTAATGTGCCGTATGCTTATGCATTTTCTGTTCTGTTCTTCTATCTTACATGATAACTAGTCAAAAGGAAAATATGAAAAACACACACACAGGCAGACCAAAACAAATGGAGGACTCACCTTAAGTAGATCAAAGACCTTCTCACAAATGTACTTTTGCCGAATGGTAGCACCTCTTTGCTGTAATTTATCAGGATGAACGTAGAGTGTAGCCTTCCTGTAAGCTTTCTTCACAGCAGTGGCAGTAATAACATCTGTCAACGAAATTGGCTGCCAACCACTCTCAGGCCCAAGGATCTGAGAAGAACAAAATACCAAATGAAACGGCTGAAGCATCAGTACCTCCAAATTTGTATGCTAATCCAATTCTGCCTAATGATGTAACTGCACGAATTCTCAGTAATTAAGTCTGCCTATCTGCTTGGCAAGCATTTAAAGGACTAATGGAGTTTCACTAATAAAGCTTTATAACCTAAAGTGGCATTGCTTAAACACAATGCAAAAACTCTCTAAAGACAAGATATGCATTGATACTCCAGGATTGTAAAATGATCCAATATAAGTAGAACTATCGGATATGCTACTGGTCTTGTTTTTAACTGAAACTATCACAAAGTTCCAATTCCCACACAATTTCTTGATGAGAAAGAACAATCTTTCTTTGATTGACTTCTCTTCGATTTTAAGATCTCACCACAGTCTCATGTGATACCAGAGGTTAGATAATTGACAATTCAAAGGAAAAGAAAGGTCTCTCACTGTCAGTAATATGGTGTTCCAATTACCCAAAGTCAAATCTGGAAACAGAACACAAAAAATGAAGTCGTACACTGTCCCAAATAAAAATTCACTACATCTATTAAAATCTGGAAAGATCTAAGTTTTGTTACCTTTTAAACATTTAATACATCTAATCCATTTTAGCTTCACCATAGTAATCCATAAGATAATGAAAATGATCATAGATATCGTACTGTCCACTTGAGTTTGTGAAGTTAAAACACTATATCTCCTGCAAACATACTTGAGTTGACAGTATAAAACTAACATAAGTCTAATATTGTATTATATGCACTACACTACTGATGCAGGATCAAAAGAGCACTTTTAACCTTTTTATTATTTTTGTTGAGTTAGGTTTTTGAGGGTATTTTAGTCTTTTGCATATTTAGGGTTGAGTATATTTAAACACCTATTTGATTATTTTTTGAGAGTTTTTTATTAATAAGAATTTGCGGCGGCATTTCTTCCCAAACATCGAATTTGGTTACCTATCTCCTGACATTTTGGGGAATCGACAGGGTTTAGAAGATCACTTCTACTATTCGTTCACGAATCAACGAAATCGATAGTTATCTGCTACATCGGTTGATACAGAGCTAAATTGATCTTGGAGAATCATGCCGCCGAGAAGACAGCAACACGTCGACAAGGCTTTTGATTGCAATATGGAAGAACGGTTTCGAGAGATGATTGACAGTCTTTTTGACCGGATTATCGAGAGGATGGCGGCGATATTGAAAACCTTGAATAGAAGAAATCTGATTCAACACAATAGCTATCGCTAGGCAGCCTAGGATGTGAAGTACGCTTATGAGGACACTGAAAGTAGTGGCAAGGAAAACTAGGAGGGGCAGTAGATTAGGGCCTCTGTAGGGGTCGATCCAACCCTTGACAACGACAACGTGGGAGAGAATACCAACTTGGACAACAAGATCGAAATCGTCAATGATCCAATTTATGACGTTGATGAAGTAGATGAGTTGATGACAACATGTTGCAGGTTTCGAATACCGAGAATTCCCCCTATGGCACCATTGGCGTAAGAGTTGAAGGGAAGAAAGAGAGCATGCGCTGATCATCTCCCCCTCACATCACAAAGAAATACAGAGATATTATGGAGAATGGAAAGCAGCAAGATGACTCTTTGGTGCTAAGGCGTTAGTTAGGTCGGTCATACAAGAACCATATGGAAGGGCAGTCGAACCATCATGAATCTGCAGCAACATCATACAGGACAGTCGGTCATACAGGAACCATTAGTTAGTTAGGTCAACTCATTGGCACTGTGAGGTGCACAACATCATGAATGTCAAGGGCAGCGAACTTTCATGTTATTGAATGCCCTCAACGAGTTTGATCCAAAATACACTTGCATAGATGGGAGACAGAAACTCGAGACTCAAAGGGGAGCAATTCTTGCAACTGAACTGAACAACCATGCCAACAAGCTTGCCAAGTGGACTGCTCAAGCACTTTTTTCCAATGTTGTTCTGATGAAGCTGTGGAATACCATTGCTTTCAATAACAGGAACATTGTTCCGGTCCTTGACTTTTTGATTACTAAAGGGATTGAAGATTGTGATTGTAATACATCAGCAGAAATAACCGGCTGTCCTTGACTATTGAATATTTTTCAATAGTCAAACATGTTAATTTATATCTAGCATATATCTATCCACAACAAATAATTGCTAAGTTGATGACAGATGATCTTCCTCCTGAATTACCACCTAATACTATTCTAATTCGAGGGCGAATTTTCTCTACCATTGGGAGAATGATGGGGAACAAAAGAGCAATTTTAATCTTTTTATAATATTTGTCAAGTTATGTTTTTGAGTGTATTTTAGTCTGTTGCATATTTAGGGTTTGAGTCTATTTAGACACCTATTTAATTATTTTTTGGAAGTTTTTTTATCAATAAAAATTTGCGGCGGCATCATTTCTTCCCAAACGTTGAGTTTGGTTGCATATCACCGGGCATTCTGTGGAATCAACAGAATTTAGAAGATCACTTCTGGTATTCGTGCGCGAATCAACGGAATCAATAGTTATCCAATGCATCAACTGCTCAAAAAAAAAATTGAATGTTGAAAAGACATGTGCATACATATTGCAGAGTTGACAGCAATGCACGCAAATTTTCTTCTTTTCCATTTGACCATCTTTTGATATCAGGATCCAGATATTCAGCCAATCTCTGCAATTACATATCAACACAAGTATTAAGCAAAGTTTGAGATCTAGTATATTAATCACAAATCAAACCATTACATTTCTCTCTACTTGTTCCCTTTGAGCAAGAACATCCCGCATGTTCTTCTCAGCAAGAGCTTTTGCCTGACAATAAAGAAACATTATAATAAACAGATTTAGAAACATAAAATAAGATGTATTCCTCTCAAGCACCAAAGAAGTGAAAATCAGACAAACTGTATACCACACGTTCAGTTGTTCTTTGATGCCTCTCAAACCTAGCTCTGTACCTAAGCGTTGATTCGTTGTCACCTGCTTGTGAACAATAAATGAACACAAATATCTCAAAAAAGGGAGTGAGGCTATGGATATTCAAGTGTAAGAAAAACAATATCAAAGACAGGAGCTCATGACAATATTCCTAACATAGCTTACTTTGGCTATCCAAAGATGAATATCCTTTGGAGTTGTTTGAAGAACCAGTACTGTGAAACTGTGCACCAGTAGAGCCATCCTGAATGGCCGCCATACCAAGAAGTTGGGTAAATAATGAAGTTACATAAAGAGTTGAAAGTGTACTGTGAATAAACAATCATGTATAGTTGTCACAAATCTTGAGTTTAAGATTATACTCGTTTACCTTATTCCGGGCCTTTGAATTTTCTGCCATTCCATTTTCTTTACTCATTCTATCCTTGTAAAAAGCATTTTGTCTCTCTTTGCGTTCCCTATCATTTCCAGCAGCCTTTTCAGCAAGTGCTCTTTCTGAGGCACGCTCTCGAGCTTCAGCGATTGCTCGTTCAACAGCAGCACGCTCCGCCTTTAATCTAGCTTCTTTTAAAGCCTGGTTAGCTACTGATTTTTCTGCAGCTAGAACAGATGCCTTGTCTGCCTTCTCTTGAGCCTCCTTGAGTGCTCTTTGTCGAGCCTCAGCGGTAACTCTCTCTACAGCAATCCTTTCTGCCCTTTCTTGGGCTTTAGTATTTGCCCTTTCATGTAGTTCATGAATTGCTCTTTCCACTTCAGCTCTGTCCTTCTCTCTCTCTCTTTTTCTCTCTCTCTCTACAACTTCCTCTAATTTCCTTGTCAGATTTTCTGATGATTTTCTTTCTTTTTCCATTCTTCCACTTTCATTATCTTCTGTCTTCTTAAAGTTTGAAGTAAACTTTGAGGACCCAACGTTGTCAATGTCTGCAGCATCTTTAGCTGATTGTAACTCTACAACTTCCTCTAATTTCCTTGTCATATTTTCTGATGATTTTCTTTCTTTTTCCATTCTTCCACTTTCATTATCTTGTGTCTTCTTAAAGTTTGAAGTAAAATTTGAGGACCCAACGTTGTCAATGTCTGCATCATCTTTAGCTGATTGTAATTCTAACATATCATCACCATTTTCTGGCTGGGCAACCAAATCTTTGAACAGAAGGCTTCCCCTGGCATCTGAATCTATGTTTAAAATGTCACTGTTAACTGAAACATCTGGATTTGCTGGGTTTGCAAGAATCCTTCCAATCTTTTCATTTCTGCTAACTTCCTTGTCTCCTGGCAGCATTGTTTGCTTCTTAGATTTTTCCAGCAAACAAGGATCATGAACTGCCTGTGGCATCTCATCATACTTCTGGTCATCACCTTGTAGTTCATTTGCCCTGAGTTCATTGCAATCTTGTGAGCAGGCACCGCCTGCTTTTGCATTATTGTGTTCTTCATATGGCATCGCTCCAGTTCCTTTTCGTTTCATTGAGTTCCCTCCAATTTCATCTGTATCTTCATCAACTACCAGTCCAGATTTATATTTCTGAGACATGGATGACTCTTTCTTTGAGCATGGTTCCTTCCTAAATTCCTTCAGGGTTTCCACTGTATTTCCATTCATTTGGGCCAGGTTGTTTGAGCGACCACCTTCAACCTGCTCTTCCAAATCATGTGGGTTTGCATGAATCTCTCCATTTTTTTCATTTTCTCTAATTTCCTTGTTTCCTTTAGGTGTTGTTTGCTTCTCAGATTTTTCCAGAAAACAAGGTTCTTGAATCACATTTCTGGTCTCATCGCCTGGTAGTCCATTTGCTTTGAGTTCATTGCAATCATGTGCACAGGTAGCATCTGCCTTTGCATTCTTAGGTTCTTCATACAACATTACTCCAGTTGCTTTTTCTTTCATCGAATCATTGCCTGTTTCATCTGTGTCTTGGTCAAGTACCAGTCTTGTTTCATACTTCTCAGGCATGGATGACTCTTTCTTTGAGCATGGTTCCTCCAATGCTTCCTTCTGAGTTTCCATTGTATTTCTATCCATTTGGACATAGCTGTGTGAGTAGTCTCCAGATTCACAAAGAGCATCCAGCTCATTCCCTACCTCAAACATGCAAGATTCAAAACTCATCCGCATTTTCTTGTCATGTGGAACAGCAGCTATCACAGATGCATCCAGAACAGCATCATCCTTAATATACTCACTGTTTATATCATCTAGAGTCATATCCTTCTTATTTTTTTCAGATTCAAAAGTTACTCTGTCAGATTCTAAATTTAATGTCTCTGACGATGTTACTTGGATTGCCTCAATGTCATGTAGGTCGTCCTCAAATTCATAGTGGGCTTTAGCATCTTTTGATTCAGTGGCGCCTTCCTTGCAGACATAAGTCCCTTCAAACTCATGGTTGTCAGATGTTTCCAGATTTTCTTCACTTCTTACTGACACAGAAACCTTCTCAACGGAGAATGGTATACTCAAATTTTCAACATGGACAATTTGAACCTCTTCAAGCTTCTTATTTTCTTCATTACAAGAAATGTGAGTGTCCTTAAGGATACTGATGCTTTCTTGATGGTGTAAGGCCATGAAAACAACATTGTCTAGCTCTTCAGCTGTTTCTTCTTTGCAAGAATCATGGTCATCTTTCACATTTATGCAATTCTTTCTCTCATCAATCCATTCTTTATCTTCCTTCAAATTATTGTTACTTTTGAATTCAGATGACAGTGCTACGTCTTTATTCGCATAATGACCATCTTTGTCAATGCTTGTTGTTCCTTTCATCTTTTTCCTAATAGCTTCCTGTTCATGTACATTTTCTACTATTACAGACCGTTTTTCTCTTTCAATTTTGGAGTGTTCTCGATCCACCCTCCACTCCATAGATTCCTTTTCCAGAGCTAAACTGTTCTCTTTCATCATCTCTTGAATATGTTTAGACATTGTAACATGTCTTGTTGACTCTCCAGCACCCAAACTTGCCTTAAAAACATTGGTAAGTTTTGATCCATCTGAAGGAATGTCATCTACTGTTTCATTGTCTTTAGCCAAGCTTTTCTGCCTTGTAATGACACTGGTGCTATCTACCAAAAAAGGTGATTGAGCGAACTCGTGTTCATATTTTCTTTCATGGTGACCAAATTTCTTCCGGTTGTGATAATTTACACGTTTTCTCTCCATCATCTCTTTTGCGCTTCTTAATCTTGCTTCAGCTTGTTCCATTGCTTTCTTCATAACAGCAGCAGCTGTATTTGCATCAATCTCTACATCCAAGGAAGAAGGACCATCCTTCACAACAACTCGAGGTGCATGGCTTTTGGAAACAACACCATATTCAAAATATTCATTTGGATCAGATGAACTTTGTCCGTCTAGACTGATCATCATATTAGGACCTGTCTTCAAGAATGACTGATTGCTCTTGTTACATACTTTTGGAGGTGGTCTTGTTGGCGGTGGTACTTGCAAAGGTTGTGTTCGGAGATTGATGTCTACAACACTCACATACATAGCATTGGAAGATGCCAGATCATTGCTAGTGATTGAATTACTGATAGAAGAAGGTGAATTGAGAGTTAAATCCAAATGATTAAGTTCTGAAGCAGAACATTGACTGCTAAATTCTGTAATAACTGGTGTGACTTCATCTCCTAAGGTATATAAATCGGCGCCATTAGTGTTGCTGATGGAAGCGCCAGGATTTTGTGTTTGCAAATGGCCAGCACATTCAAGAGTGGAACTAGTTCTAGGAGGATCAGTTTTGAGTGATTTCCCTCGCACAGCAGCATCATTGCTCCCAGGATTTTTCCTATTGTTCAACAGGTTAGATTGCTCGGAATCTTGATCTGAAAGGTTGCAGTTCAACGGGCAGCAATCATGATCATCTTCTATGCAATTCATATGAAATGTTTTCGCATTTTCCAGAGAAAGCTCAGATTCTTTAGTGATCTGACCATTAATGGTAGGATCCTCAAAGTCCCTGTTAATGATGAATGGAAACCTAGTCAATAATAATTAATTAGATGCTGCTTTGATAGTTCAATGTGTCAAAAAAGGATTACCTAAAAAAAATTTTAACAAAAAAATGTGTCAAAAAAAAAAAGGAAAATCTATGCCACAAGAGAGAACAACCAAATGGTATAGATCTTTGAACCCCCCCCCCCCCCCCCCCCCCCCCCCCCCCCCCCCCCCCAAACACACACACACAAAAAGCGCTTTCTAATGTCAAAATGGGCAGGAGTTAAACTCTTGGAATCCACTCAACACAGCAGATTCAACAATAGAGAAGAATTCAAGAGAATGCAATGTATATGCTATAGTGTTAGCCCGATCAAAATGACTAGAGCATAACATCCTCCTACATCTTCTCATTCTAGTTCGTTGCGCATGCAACGAAGTTTTCTACTTCAGCGAAGGGAAAGCCATTAGACAAAGACAACTAACAAAAGAGACTCCGAAGCGCACCTCCCCTTGGTGGAACCAACCTCCAGGCCCCGCGACGAGGAAAACAACTCCTCATACGATACAGCAAACCCCCCAAACTCCAAGCCTCCGAAAACCTCAGAGTAGTCGAATCCAGGGCCGTTGCGAAACCCGGGAGGTTCACCGTCAAGACCGTCAGTCGCCCGAGGGAGATCGAGGAAGGGAATGCTACAGGAGCTCGCGGAACCTCCGAAGATCTCTACATAGTCGTCGAGGCGAGCAGGGAAGGGAGAAGCGGCAAAACGGGGGCGCCCGGCGAAGACGTCGGCGTAGGCGGACGAGACGGGCTTCTTGGAGACCCGATGCCCCTCCATGGCTGCGAGGAAGAGGGAGGGGGAGGACGGGAGGCTCGGCTAGGGCTTCGCTTGGGCTTTCAGTCGCCTTCGCCGTCGTCGCGTTTGCAGCGGAAATTCTCAAGGTGTGCGCTTCGATCAGTGAGTCCACACTGGAACACAGTGAGACGTTTTATTTCAATTTTCTTTTTCTAGTTTTCTTGCTTATTTATTTTTACGATATAAAAAAAATATTTTAAACGTCCAAAAATTATTTTTAATGACCGATCAAAAAATATTCAGGAGGCGGACTGGCGGAGGGGGTAAAATGTCAAACGTGTGGAGGGAGGAATGATGCGCCACTATGGTGCAACTCTCAATAAATAAATATATAACATATATATATATAATATATATATATATATATATATATATATAAATTTGATCATGCGGATCGATCCCTGCGGATTGCGTGCGGACTGGCGCCTGATCGATCTGGTCGATCCTTGCGGATCGCGTGCGGACTGGCGCCTGATCAGACCAGACCGATCAGGCGCCAGTCCGCACGCGGTCACCGCTTGCCTGATCGGCCACCGGAGGTTCGGGAGCGTCTCCGACGGGTTCACCCTAACCCCTAGGGTTCATCGCACACCCCTAGATTATAATTTTGTTCGGGGGCAGCGGCCTTCGCCGTTGATGTCGAGAAGTCGCAAGTCGTGTGTCTGATCGGCCGCCGGAGGCACGGGAGCGTCCCCGACGGATTCACCTATACCCGACGGGCTCACCCTACCCCCTAGGGTTCATCGCACCCCCCCGGGTTATAGTTTTGTTCGAGGGCGACGGCCGAAGGCCGTCGTTGGTGTCGAGAAGTTACAAGTCGTATGCCTGATCTGCCACCGGAGGCTCGGGAGCGTCCCCGACGGGTTCACCCGTACCCGACGGGTTTCACCCGTACCCGACGGGTTTCACCCGTACCCGACGAGTTCACCCTCCCCCTAGGGTTCATCGCACCCCCCTGGGTTATAGTTTTGTTCGAGAGCGGCGGCCGAAGGCCGTCGTTGGTATCGAGAATTCGTAGGTAGTGTACCTGATCGGTCTGGTGATCGATCAGATATCTGTCCGTAACGCGCGATCCACAGAAGATCAAAACTCTATATATATATATATATATATAGACTTATTCTCCTGTCAATGTTGTGCCATGTGTTCTCACGTGATTATTTCGCCAACCAATCAATTACGAGGTATTTATGCATGCCCAAGCGCTTAGCACCAACGACCTCCGAACATCTAATCCGATCCAAATTATAACTTATGAGGGAAAAATAAATCCTCAAAAAATAATTAACTTTCAATCGAAATATCATCATAATCCGTCGTAGTTGATCGCGATTGTCATAATCAAGACATCTCAATCAATTCAGATGGATAAAATTTCTCCTCCTCAATTGATTGCGGAGTTTCTCTTCCTCAATCGACTGAGGTCGATTGTAGTCGAGCAATGGAATGAGAATCAATTTTTAATAAATTCAGAAAAATACCTATCTTTTCCCGTGATGTTCTATTTAATTTTTTAATTTATCTTAATGATCATTCATAATTATAAAGCTAATTAGAGAAGACGCCTAAGATGTACATCATCTTTCCACCTAAAGGACACCAATGACCCCAATCCAATTCGTAAGGACAGATTATGGTGCATCATTATTTGTTGTCCCACATGCATGCGGATGTGAACATGATGACCAACATGTACGACAACCCGACGTACTGAAAGTCTACACGACTTATTTAATTTGCACGATTATTCTCCTTAATTTTCCGATCATTCTGTTATTTTATTCCTCTATCGTAATTTTTCTAATTACGATATATTTTAGATTTTTTTTTAAATCAGACGTGAATTCTGAGACACTAAACTTTTATATCATTTATCATGAATACTTTTTGATGTATTTCGATGAAATTTTTTTATAAATATTTCTTATTATTTTATGGGTAAATTTTCCTAAATTCCCCACTTACCAAGTCAACTTTGCATGCAATCCCTACACAAATATTTTTTTTCATGCAGTCCCTGATGTGATATTTGGTGAGTATTATTTGAAGAAAATTGAGTATAAAAGTTAGAAAATTAAGTATGGCAGTTTATATCCACCACATCAATAACCCTGTAATCAATTTTCACTCTTTTATACTCAAGTTTCACCCTTTTATACTCAGTTTTCACTGATGTATACTCAATTTTCTCCCTTTTATACTCAAATCCATCAGGGAGTAAAAATAAAAAAAACTTGTGTGGGGAGTGATTGTAAAGTTCAAATGGCTATTAGAGATTTAATGATAATTTATCATTATTTTATTTTATGGACATATATATAATGCAAACACGTCCAATTCACCTTGCTACTCCGTCCACTTGAGTCGATGCCATATTAAAACTTAAAAAGAGGGTTAAATTGATCGATTAATCTAATTAAAATGATATTAATCAATGATATTATATAAAATGTTTTTAATTTCTTCATAGAATATTATTGCGTCTAAAATGCGTCCAGGTGAATTGATTACAGATTCATTCACCAAACTGGACCAGAACGTTAGTGGAGCAATTGATGTGCGATAGAGGCACTCCACCAAATCCATTCGCGCTGTCATAAGTATTTATTAATTATATAAATAATTAATGTGGTCGAACCTGCGGATGTTCTCTTCCAATATAATTTTAATTTTTTTTGTTAGCTAGAATTAATTAAGTTGATTCATTAATTCGTTTATTAACTTTACTTAAAAGCTTATCAAGTTTGAAGAGAAAAAAAATATGATGAATCAGATAGTAGACAAATTGAATTTGGGGTAATCGGCTCGATTTTATGAAAATTTCCCACCGATCACCAGGGTAAATCAGGAAGCGCTCGTGGTGGCTAGTCTAGAAGCTCAGCATCCCAACGCTCGCGTTTGAAGGAATTGAATTTGTTATAATGCATCGCATATCACATCAACCCGGTAGCCTGGTAGCTAGCTAGGGGTTAATTATACAGGGATGAACGTAGAGGCGTAGCTAGGATTTAAAATTATATGAGGCTGACGAACTATAATTAATTTTAAAAAATAATTAATTTAAAAATATAAAAATATATATGAATACTATGTTTAAAAAATATAGAATAAAAGTATTTAATATTCAATATATTCAATTAAAAATATAGAGTGAAAATACTATTAAAATTATGTTTTTCAATTTTTTTGAAATCAAAATCATTAATTATTATATTGATAATAATTTTTTTGCTCAATGTAGATTACTATATAATATATAAAAGCTTATTTTCCATATTATTACCAAGAATTATTATAACAAATTTTATAGTCAGAAAAACTTATTTCATTGTTATTATAAAAATAAAAAACAAGTATAATGATCAAGAATATTATATATATATATATATATATATATATATATATATATATATATATATATATATATATATATATATATATATACTTTTGCCAGAGTTATTAAATACAAGTTAAAAAAAATAAAAAATAAATAAGCTAACTCATATTAATTTAAATCAAATTAGATTTAACGTTGGAGCCCACCCTAGCCCAAGGGTGGCTCCGCCCATGGATGAACGCATGCATCATAGGAAAAAAAATAGAAGATTCGTTCGTCAATATTCCGTTAATTTATCTCAAATTAATAGAAAAAAATAAATTACAAAAATTATTAATTTAGTTGTGACTAACATATAAGAGAATTTAACTTGGGATGTTATGATGATAATATTTTATAGGTTAGTAATCAGTCTCTCCAATGAGAACAGTGATGAATGCATGCATCCACATGCACCACGTAGCGTCATTAGTTATTGACAATATTATTGAGATCTAGCTAGTATACTATGATATATTATATAGTGTTAGTTAGTAAAATTATCTAAACTCTCTGCATTTAAATTTAACTTTTTTCTCAGTCTCTACATCAGACAAAATTTGTTTTCACTCATTACATATAATGTTTCATATGTTTCAACTACAAATTTACCGAATTATATATCCCTCAATTTTTTTAGGTACAAAAAGTCTTAAATCAAATATAATTTTTTCCTAAATTCAGCATCATTCAATTAAAATTCAGTATATTTTATATCAAATTGAGTATGACCTAATCAATTCATCCTAAGTTAATCAATTGGTATGAACTCCGATCTTAATCAATTGATCCGGTGGGAAAAAAATTGTACGTGTTCAATTTGATAGAACATATACTAAATTCTAATTGAAGTATACTGAATTTAGGAAGAATTATATTTATTTTTGGACTTTTTATACGTATAAAAAGTATGATACTTAATTTGATAGGAAATATACTACATTTTAATTATATGATACAGAATTTAAGAGGAACTATACGATATTTTGGACTTTTTGTATCTAAAAATAATAAGGACAATTATGTATGAACTCCTAATCAATTGATCCGATGAAAAAAGAGTTATGCTTAATTTGATAGAACATCTACTAAATTCTAATTGAAATATACTGAATTTAGAAAGAATTATACTTCTTCCTAGACTTTTTATACGTATAAAAAGTGTGATACTTAATTTGATAAAAAATATACTAGATTTTAATTATATGATACTGAATTTAGGAGGAACTATACCTCATTTTAAACATTTTGTACCTAAAAATAATAAGGAAAATTAGGTATGAACTCCTAATCAATTGGTCCGGTAGAAAAAGAACTATGCTCAATTCGATAGAACATATACTAAATTCTAATTGAAATACCGAATTTAGGAAGAATTATACTTCTTTCGGAAATTTTTATACGTATAAAAAGTGTGGCACATAATTTGATAGAAAATATACTAGATTTTAATTATATGATACTGAATTTAGAAGGAACTATATCTCATTTTGAACATTTTGTTCTTAAAAATAATAAGGGAAATTAGGTATGAACTCTTAATCAATTGGTCCGGTGGAAAATGAATTATGTTTAATTTGATAGAACATATACTAAATTCTAATTGAAATATACTAAATTTAGGAAGAATTGTAATTCTTTCTGAAATTTTTATACGTATAAAAAATGTGATACTTAATTTGATAGAAAATATATTAGATTTTAATTATATAATACTGAATTTAGGAGGAACTATACCTCATTTTAGACTTTTTGTACCTAAAAATAATAAGGACAATTAGGTAAAACAATATTTATTAGGGAGCTGAAGCAAATGAAACTTTGCATGTAGGGAGTAGAAATGATTTTTTTGACATAGGGATTGAGGATAAAGTTTAAGATTCAGTTGGGGATTTATTGACAATTTCTAAAAAAAATTAACAAAATTGATCTAGTTTAATTAATTATATTGATGTCAACCTCTCCCTAAATTTGTCTTTTAATTTTTTCTTTTCTTAATTACACAATCTTATGGAATTCTTATATGGATATTGATCCCGGCCTAGCTCACGAGTGGCTCAGCCGACCCGCCTGGTGCCATGTCAGGGCAGGAAAGAGATAGGTGTCCCCGGGGGCCCAGTGAATCATAGGGCCCGCATAGGCAATCATGCCAATAGAATCTGGCCCGGTCCAACCTGCTCAGAAACACCGAGGAGCCGACCCTAACACGCATACGCGCGATGTCAACGGAGGCTCAAGGGAAGAGCTGAAGAAGTCCTGACATAAGGAGTTTCTGCCCCGGGGAACCCTTGAACCCCCTGGCTGCCCGACCCTGGGTTGGGTCGGTTGAACTGATCCCGAGTGACTCTTGACTTGAGCATCCTCTAGCTTGGCCACTCAATCGTATGACTCGGGAGTAGGCGGATTGATTGTTGGAGAGTCTGATATCACTCGGGCCATTCGGTTGGGAAACTGCCTAGGGATCCGCCCTTCCTTCAATCATACCCTCTCATTGACAACACACCAGCAGAAGGTGGTACGAGGTTGGCGTGAAGCTGACACACTTCAGGTCCAAATCGCGGGTATCTCGCTGATGTCGTGATCCCCCTGCCACCACGACCACCTGTGTTCGTGTCAGGCCGAGCGGCGCCAGGCAACACACGTCGACGAGCCGACAGTGCCCCTTGCCTTATTTCGGCATACATCGCCTCACCATACCATCACTAGCCACGCCTTGCCCTGCTCTCGCTTACAGCATGGAGTGGCAGGCCGGGCAGAAGCTGCCGGCTCCCCTGGCTATATAAGCCTCTCCGTAATAGTGTTTTTCCACTGTTCTATTGCTTTTGCTCTTCCACTACCAGGGACTAACTTGACCGTCGGAGTGCCTTGCCGGGGACTTTTCCCGGTGGGTTAGCTAATGGTGTAGATCAGAGCCAGCATCAGCAGCTCGCGACCTCCGGGAGACCACGTTGCTCTTGGGAGTCCACCTCACTTCACGACAGGATCAAATTTGGCGCTAGAAAGACGGATTGTTAGCCTAATCGGGAGTGCATGACAGAAGATCCCAATCGAGTAATAGTGACCGTCACACCCGAGGAGTACGAGCTCCTGCTGGCCGTACGGGCTCAGAAGACCCCTTAAAGGCCTTCGCAAGTCAGTAGCCTGACGCCCAGATTCTCTGAGTCACCGGTACCTGGACATTCAAGAGGTCGGGGAATGCCTGCCTGACCTGAGGGCGGTTCTGTTCCCTTCCCCACGGCTCTTTATCGGGGTCAGTGTAGGATCGATTGTGTCCACTAGAGGGGGGTGAATAGCGTCTCTCGGATCTTTCTTGTGCCTGCGTTGTTAGTTACACACTGGAAATAATAATAAAGAGAACAAACAACGCTAACAAATAGAATTTACTTGGAATCCACCCCGGGCGGGTGACTAATCCAAGAATCCGTCGGTGGATCACTCCCCGGATAACCTTCAGTTAGCTCTCGTCGCTCCTTGTGGGTGGAGAAACCTCGCCATAGCACCTTGACACGACCTGAGCACAAAGACTACTGTTTGGCCCTTAACCAAGACCAAACTCGTCAAGAATCTCAACCACCACGAAGTCCTCTTTAATAGGACTCGGGCTGAAACCCTCACTATTAGTCGACTGCCCCCAGGGCAGTCGACTAGTGCCACTGAAATTCGACCGTTGCACCCCAACATTCGAATTTCAGCCAACTCGCCAGCCACCTACCAGTCGACTGCCCCCAGGTTAGTCGACTGGTCCCAGGCCAGAACCCTTCTGTGTGTTTTATCAGTCGACTGCCCTACTCACCCACCTAGGGTTACCTTTCCTGAGTACATTCCACTTCGTACTCAAACCCTAGGATTTCCCGAGTACAATCACACAACACTCGTACCCTCACGACTCGACTGACTCCTCATCCGCAGCCTCGACTGTTGCCTTCGCGCCCTCTTCATCTTCGACCCCCGCCCCTCGGATGCACGTAAACCTCCAGCTTGCCTCCATGCCATCCTTCACGCATGCCTCTAAGTCCGCGCCCATCAGCTCATCGTCCCTGCTCTCCAAGGTCCTCGGGTGCACACAAGCCTCCAGCTTCTCTCCATGCTACCCTTCACCGTACCGAGGCCGTCCAGTCAAGTCAATATGTGTACCTGTACAACCTGCAGACTCAACATACACATATAAGAACACAAAGGTAAACCTAACTTAAACCCTTTGCCCAAACATTAAAATACTTGGTCACTCCGGACCACAGATTGCCACAACCATCACCCCCTTTTTGATGTTTGACAATACGTTTAAGTTAGGGAAACAAGATAGTAGTCAAATAGCAAAATAATGCATATGCAATGCAAAAATGGATCCTATCCCAAGGCATCTCACACCTAACTCTCCAAGTTACGACTTTTTCGAAACGGACTTTTTAAAACCTATCCCAAGGCTCCCCACACCTAACTCTCCGAGTTAGGACTTTTCGACACCTAACCCTCTAAGTTAGGATTTTTCACACACCTAACCCTCTAAGTTATGATTTTTCACCACAACCGGGCTTCTCCCAAGCTCCCCCTACATTGGACTTGCAAAGGCTTTTTAAGAACCTCTCCAAGGTTCCCCTTACGTCAAGAATGGAGCAACCATGCTCCCCCTTAATCTTAGCTCCCCTAAACCTAGGGTTTCTTGTAAAGGAGTGTTTGGTTTCCCAACTTAAACCCAATACTTCTCCCCCTTTACCTAACATCAAAAGAACACAACAATATCCTAATTATTGGTTCTTTCAATCTCCAATGATTATAAACAATGTATACTAGCCTCCCATACACTTGTTTTTCACCATTTGGACACATACCTAGCTGCTGAAACAAAATTACGCCTTGACCAGTCGACTGCCCCCAGGGCAGTTGACTGATACTCTGAACACTACTAGAAAAACTGCATTTAACAACAGTGAATCACTGTTGTCGTATGCCAAATACCACTGTTGTTAAAGGCCATGTTGTTAAAGGGGGGTCTACGACAACAGTGAATCACTGTTGTCGTTTTGGTCTACGACAACAGTTTGACAACAGTTTTCCACTGTTGTCGTATATCACATTCGACAACATTTTCACAACAGTTTTTCACTGTTGTCTTTTATTATATTCGACAACAGTTTTATAACCGTTGTCGTATATCAATAACAACAGTTTATCACCGTTGTCGTATGCCATATTCACCGTTGTCTTTTATTATATTCGACAACAGTTTTTATAACCGTTGTCGTATATCAATAACAACAGTTTATCACCGTTGTCGTATGCCATATTCACCGTTGTCTTTTATTATATTCGACAACAGTTTTATCACTGTGTTGTCGTATGCCACCGTTTATCTACAACAACAGTTTAGCTTTAAAAAAATCTGTTGTGTTCCACAACAGTTTCATACCAATTTAACCACAAAGATATTTCCATTATATTTTCAATTAAAAGGTAATAATTTAACCTCGAAACAAAAACTATATATATCAAACATCATCAACATATTTACAATAAAGATCCACCACAAGCTTTCTACAGACGAAACCACAAAAGTATCTTTTGTCCAAAAACCTTTCTACAGACGAAACCACTAAAGTATATTCTGACCCAAATTACAAGAGTTCATAATTCTGACCCAACTAAACTTACAATGAAGTTCAAATCACAAAAATTATAGCTTGGAAGGTCAGATTAATGGTCTTCGAACATGATCACGAACAAGTCCCTGCAGCTCGAAAAAAGAGAACAAACACTCTAATTAGTTATTCTATTAAATGCATATGTCCAATAAAAAATGATCCATGAAGATATGTATCAACAAACAACAAAAATAACAAACTAACAAACAAACAAAAAAGATATGCATGTATCAGCACTTCCTCTCATCCATGGTTGAACTAGACTATAAACATGCAAATGCATTGGTAGAAAAATAGAAAAACATGAATATTACTTATATCACCATGTGTTAGTATTTGAGTATTAAATAAAAATCCTCATATGCAGCAATTATGAGAAATGAAGAAAAAAGACCATTGGTAGAGGTAATATTTACATGAAAACTGCGAAGCTCTTCAGCTTCTTCAAGTGCGATTTGCTTTTCGTATTCTCTCCTGGACTGAAGTGCGAAAAAGAGATTAGTGGCAACCTTAAAGAAGAGAAGGATAGCATCATAAATAAATATAAAGTGGAACTGATTTGTCATGTTGCATAAAATCAGGAAAGTAAACTTTCAATAGCTTCTACATTCTGAGAAATTAAGCAACTAAAGCTATTAACTATTTGATCCATAATAATTAACTAACATTTAGATATTAGGATACAAAACATGAGAGAGAGGACATGTAATGATCGATGAAGTAACAAAGGAATCATATTAACTCAATGTGAAAGGGGATAAATTTCATAATAAAATATTGTTAGTAAGAGTTCCATTCTGTAAAAGAGAAACACACCACCATACATAGAAGGGAACATTTTGGTCATGCTCACCGTGGCCAAATTATCTAAAAACTCTGTCTCATCCTCGTCAAGGGCTTTTGGTGGTCCTATACATACAAAGAACACAAATGCATTACACATGAAAAAAGTGAGGCCTTTCGAAACATCGTTTAAGGAAGAAAAACACTCAATATCGACCCACTTATTTCTGAAATCTATTCACATGCTATAGTTAATGAATAGAACACTCACTGTGCTTAAATCTTTCATTAAACTCAGCATCCTTTTTTTCTTTGTTTTCCTTCAAGATCTGTAAGGCAAAAGAATCACAGTCGCAGGAACATAACAATCTATGAAGCATAGCTGAGTATTATTTTTTTACTTCAGAAACTATTTTTTTAAGAAAAAAAATTAACATGAATTATTGAGCCACATAAGTCCATGCCAATAGAAGAAAATCAACAGCAGCCCACCATTTAAGAATACGGGAAAATACCAAGAAACACAAGGTAGATTTCGCGAACTGACAATTGCAAGCAGATTGTATGAGTCATATGAAAGAAATCAATCACATAAACCAGAATAAGGTTTCTTTCCATACTATAGATACAGATAAGAAAAACCAAATCTAGAATACATAGGTAGAGAAGTAATACATGGTAGAAATTCTGATAGTATGTCATGAAAATGCACCCATCGTGTGCTTGGAAAATAGAGAAACCACATAGAAAGCACAAGATGATAGTTCAAGTTCTCCTCAATGACAAGCATCCAAATGTTGCAATATCAAAGTGGACAATGAAGCAATATTCTGTATGAATACATAATTAGAACAGTTAGATAATATAGTCATGAGTTGTTTTCACCAAACTAACATTTTTATCAATTGCAGTTTGAAACAACCATATAAGATAAATTTGGAAAGCATAGAGACTAATAAATATAATCTTGCACAGTTAAAATAAGATAAATTTGGGAATAAAGTAAAAGATGATTTGCACTGAATAAAAGGATTATATGTCCTAATAACACTTCCACTTAATAAAAAGAAAAAAAGGGGTAGATATCAATAAGACAGATGAAACATAGGATCTGATTTGTTCATCAACAATTTCATATCAAGAGCTAGAGGCTCATTCCTAACTCGGCGGGTGAACAACAAACTAGCATAGAGGAAAAGAAATACACTAACCTCGTACAATGACCTGTCCCTAGAGGCGGTTCCGTCTTCGACCCGTTCGCCTCTTGTCCTCTTCGATTGAATCAACTGCAGCGGTCAAAGCACCGAACGTAGGGTTAACTATACGAAGATTTGCGCGGAGGATAGGCTAAAGAGGAGCGATTCGATTAAGGGGTTGAGCGAAGAATAACCTGCTCTTCCGAGACGAAGTTAACTATTGAAGTACATCCAAAGCCTATATTAGTATAGTAACATTTAGATCCTTAAACATTTTCATTACATTAAATATAATTTTTTACAGAGTAATAAATAAAGTTACAAAATATATCTACAAACAAATTGTTAGTTTTTGATCAGTTACAAATTGATATTTTTGATTTTCCAATTCAATTTTAATTGTATTAAACTAAATTCATTTATCCTTCACACCTCCAATCCTAATCAATTCAAATTGTCTAATTACTAACTACAAAATTAATTGGCTATGAGTCTACAGGTTCATATCATCATAATCTATTTTTTAATATCAACATATATTGGAACAACAGCAGCAGCGGATTCTATATAGATTTTCTAAAGGTACAAATATCCCATAGCTGCTCTCCATAGTAATAGTACATTTTATTCTATCTCGTCACTTTCACACATCCATTCTAGTAATCTCATCATGATCATGGAAGACGAACAAAACTAATTCATCTTGAATCAGAAACAATCCTAGGATCAAATCATAGCAGTTACACCTTTTTCATAGGTAGCACAATTATCTTATGATAAGAGGGAATTCAAAGATTAGTTTCATTTGGAAAAGCAAGGAGCAAAAATTTGTCCAAAAAAATACAGGAAGACACTGTTGGAAAGTAAAATTTAAATTGGTAGAAAAAGATCTCTGATGGTTTCGTCATGCATACAAGAAGTTAATGTACCTGTCAAGTTCCATAAACAGCATTCCATCTAATGGAAGAGCCTGCATTACAGGCTTGCTTGGCTCAACAACTCGCATCCCATCAGTATAGGCAAGATGTCTGTTGACATGTATGGGTACCTGCGTATGTGAAACCATAAGTATGCACATACAAATATCAAACATATCTTCACAATTACATGATGTACAACATTAAATTTGATAGGTGCACTAAGAAAATAAATGCTTGAGTAGGAATACACAAGGGTGTTATGGCACGGGAGAAGGAACTAACTAACAAATAGGTTTTTTCTAAAAAAAGTAAATCTCGAGCTATCTAGTCACTATCTGAACAATGATTAACTAATGAAGTAAGAAGAATAAATGCAATTATATTCACAGGTCAACTTATATGGAAAACGTTAATTTAAGTAGCCATTTCCGGACTCTTATGCTTTGCTGGCACACCAATCAGGTTTATGGCTATGGAATGCCAATCCTCACACCAATTTGCATTAAATAAAGGACGGTCAGCCAACAGTTTGATATCAACCACCAAATAAGTTGGAATCTAATTGTCAAATGCCTCCAGACCTTAAATAATCCCAATTTCTGGAGAAAGCAGGTTTGACAAGTTAAAAGGCCAACCCCTTCCAAACATTGCGTATAGAGGAACTACTTGATGCAGCTAGAACACCTCTCTTATACAAAAAATTTTCTGAAATCTAAACATTTATGTTATATTATTTTGCAAAATTAAGTACCTAGATTCAAATTTGAGAAACAGAACAAACCTTGCAACGAACAGCCAAATTGATGGCATCAGAAGGTCTCAAATCAAAGCTAATAGTCTCCTTTTCATTTCCTACCTACACATGAAGAAAGCAGGACTTCAAAACTCATTCACCATACAGTACATAACGAATACCATATAATGATATAGACCTTTGAGAGGTACAGCTGAGCAAAGTAAGCCTCATTCACTATCTTGGTCACCCTAACAACTTGAACCTGTAACAAGCGATTGTCATTTCATCATAAGGTTTCCAAGAAACGAGAGTTTAAAACTGCAAGAATAATAAAATTTGGTTAATCAGATACTCTCTTTGATAGAAGAAACTGAAACTGACTTAAATGTCAAGAAAAAAGATCCAAAAGTTACAAACATGAGTCTGCACAACAATGTCTAACTAGAGGACTGAATATTACAATATGTTCTTGAAAAGAATGTTAGGATGCCTTTCAAATTGCCCTAAAAAAAAGATGAAGGGTTTCAAGTGACTAAGAATACATCAACTTACCGCCCAACCCAGCTCTTCAATCATCATTTTGACCACTTGATAAAAAGTTGGTCTAGCATGAGAGCAAACATATATCAATTATTCTTCTTTTCCAGAATGTAAGAAACCCAGCCACATGCAAGAGCCCTAATTTACAGAAATCCCTAGGAAGAGGACTAGGTTAGCTCCAACTCACGGTACCAAAAATAATCAATAGCGATCTCAACTCACTAGGAGGGCCGCTGGCAGTGGCACTCAGCCGGGAAGGAGCAATTCGCCTGTCGTAGCTAGCGATGAAGATGTGGTGTTGACGCAGGGTACTGCTTGCCTGGGCGTCAGTAGCTAGGGCACGCGATCGAGGAAGAAGAAAAGGTAAGTGAGGAGACGTCGCCTCCTTGCTTGCGCGATGAAGAAGAAGAGAGCGAGAGGAGTCGAGGCTCACCCCGCGAGGGTGAAAGGAAGCGCCGCTCTCGGGGCTTCCTTGGACTCGGGCGATGAAGAAGGGGGAGAGGCGTCGACTCGTGGCTGCGAGGGGTTTGTGTGAGAGAAGCGGAAATGGTTGTTTTTTTGCAGTTGGATATCCACCGTTGATTTTGTTTATTGATTGAACAGCACAACAATACAACAACAACAGTTTAATATAACTGTTGTCTATTGTCATAATAGACAACAGTTTATCACATCAGTTGTTGTAAATCCCGCCTATAGACAACAGTTATTTTATAACTGTTGTCGTTGAGTATACATACGACAATATTTTGTTATTACTGTTGTCTTTTTACGTATACAGACCAACAACAACAACGGTTAATACTAAAACTGTTGTTAAATTGACATAAGACAACACTTTATCAAAAAACCGTTGTCGATTATGTGTTGTTGAATTCAAAAATTCTAGTAGTGGAAAATCAGAATTTCATCCTTTCTGACGAAATTTAGAAATGCACCAGAAATTCCACAAATTTCTAAAAATTCCCAAATTTTATGGAGACATTTGTGGTACCCATACCTACTTGGGAAAAATACATTCCAAAATGTATCTATCACCATTTCTAAGTTTGACATAAAACCCAAAACTAGCTAAAAACTTCAATTAAGCATTGCCCTAAAGTCCTAATTTTGGTTTTCTCTTGATGTCTTTGCCCATGCCAACCCACAATGCGTCCCTAACATTGATTTACATGGCAATTACACACCAAAAACCAATTTTCATGCAATATGACCCCAATGTCATATTTCTATGCATGAAACTCAAAAAAATACCGTGCCAAAACCCAAGAATTGAGACTCAAGTCCGTCTCCAATTTCTTTGGCATACTCCATGGTCCATCTAGACCTCTAGGAGGAACCCTCCAAAGATACATTAACCATATATCCCAAAGGCTCCTAGAGCTCCCCCTTGAGCTCTTAGCCCTAGCCACCTCCCTAGATGACTCAACCATCACTAGGCCACATCGGTGTTCCACCGGTGACTCTTGACCTACAAACTTGACACTCTTAACCTTAGACACCTCGTCTTTGGTTAAGTCCTTCTTTTTCCCTTTAAATGACATCCCCTTGCCATTTTTGGACTCCCCCTTCTTGCCATAATCATATGATATCCTAGCATATCTCTTTCCTTTGGCATGGAAGACCTTAGATCGGTATCCTAGACCCGATTTATCATTGGTGCGGTTTAGGCCACCCAACGCCGTATCCAAACCCTTAGATCCAACCGTGAATCTCTCTAGGATTTTCTCTAATTTATCAAGTCTTGCCCTCAAGGCTTGATTTTCCCTTTCTATACCTTTAACCTTAGAATCCATAGGTCCACTTTGAACATTCCTAGACCTACCCTCCTTTCTAGGCACATTCCTTCCCTTCTTGGGATTAGTGTCTTGATCCTTTGGTCTAGAGGTCTTGGGTTGATCATGATGCATGCTTCGCCTAGGGTTTTGATCTACCTTGTTAACCCTAGTCCTATTATTATATCTAAATCTAAAATTGTGCACAAGTAAGCACTTTTCATGATTTCCAGCATGCATAGATGAATGATTAATTTTATTTTTATCATGCATAGAGGAACTCAAAATCGAATTACATTTTGGCTTAAGGTTAGGAGTTACCTTCCTTACGTTTGGATCTTCTCCTTGTTGCAAGCTTCTTTTCTTTCTCTCCTCCTTCTCCCATCTTCTTAGATGCTCCATTTTCTTGAGCTTTCCACTCATTGGGCATTTCGTGTGGTAGTGTCCTAGCTCACCACACGTGAATCATCTGATTCTCTTTCATTTAGCTTGGACTTCTTTGTTCCTACAATCCATGTTAGAACTAGAAGAATTTGAAATGAGTTGGGACTTTACCTCCTTTTTACCTAGTGGCCACTTGTCTTTGTAGTGCCCCATTTCATTGCACCCAAAGCATATGATGTGGTCCTTGGCTCTTGCTTTGGTGGAGGTCGAGGTGGAGGCTAGGTTGATTTCTTCTTCAACCTTAGATGAAGTGGATGCCTCCTCTTGTTCCGGCATTGACGAGGGTCTCTCCTCCCCCTCAATTCTTGAGGTGGTGACCTCCTCCTCTTCTCTAGATGAGGTAGATGACCTCTCACTTTCTTCTTCCACTTCACTTGATGAGATGGTCAATTTTCTCCTTTTTCTTCTTCTTGAACCATTTGACTCATCTCTTTGGACTCTTGAGATTGTGTAGGTTTCTCATGAATTTCTTTCAATTTGCTCCATAATTCATATGCATTTTGATATTTACCTACACAACTCAAAACATTGTTAGGCAAAAGATTAACCAGAATTGTCATTACCTTTTCGTTTGCCTTGGATGGATCTTGTTGTTCTTGATTCCAATATCTAGGCCTAAGCCTCTTTCCGTGCTTTTCCTTGGAATCTCGAACGGCTCTTCTAGCGCAATCCTACATGCCCACTCCATTCCGAACCAAATTTCGATTCTTGCCACCCAAAAGTCAAAGTCTTGATGATCGTAGGCCGGTGGAGTGTAGATATCTTCCCCTAACTTATCTTCCATTGTCTTTCTTCCTATAGTGTATGCTCCCTCGGCGATTAGTCCAACGAGAGCAGTCCTTCGCTCTGATACCAACTGATGGATCAATTGTGTCCACTAGAGGGGTGAATAGCGTCTCTCGGATCTTTCTTGTACCTGCGTTGTTAGTTGCATAGCGGAAACAATAATAAAGAGAACAAACAACGCTAACAAATAAAATTTACTTGGTATCCTCCTCGGCCGGGTGACTAATCCAAGAATCCGTCGGTGGATCACTCCCCGGATAACTTCTGGTTAGCTCTCGTCGCTCCTTGTGGGTGGAGAAACCTCGCCACAGCACCTTGACACGACCTGAGCACAAAGACTACTATTTGGCCCTTAACCAAGACCAAACTCGTCAAGAATCTCAGCCACCACGAAGTCCTCTTTAAATAGGACTCGGGCTGAAACTCTCACTACTAGTCGACATAGGGGCAGTCGACTGGTGCCACTGAAATTCGACCGTTGCACCCCAACGTTCGAATTCTCAGCCAACTCGCCAGCCACCTACCAGTCGACTGCCCCCAGGGTAGTCGACTGGTCCCAGGGCAGAACCCTTCTGTGTGTTTTATCAGTCGACTGCCCCAAGGGCAGTTGACTGCCCTACTCACCCACCTAGGATTACCCTTCCTGAGTACATTGCACTCCGCACTCAAACCCTAGGATTTCCCTAGTACAATCACACAACACTCGTACCCTCATGACTCGACTGACTCCTTATCCGTAGCCTCGACTGTTGCCTTCGCGCCCTCTTCATCTTCGGCCCCGTCCCTCGGATGCACGCAAGCCTCCAGCTTGCCTCCATGCCATCCTTCACGTATGCCTCGAAGTCCGCGCCCATCAGCTCATCGTCCCTGCTCTCCAAGGTCCCTCGGGTGCACACAAGCCTTCAGCTTCTCTCCATGCTACCCTTCACCGTATCGAGGCCGTCCAGTTAAGTCAATATGTGTACCTGTACAACCTGCACACTCAACATACACATATAAGAACACAAGTGTAAACCTAACTTAAACCCTTTGCTCAAACATCAAAATACTTGGTCACTCCGGATCACAGATTGCCACAACAGTCAGAACTATTAGATCGTTGTTGTCTTGCTAAAGGGGGGGGGTGAATAACAACATTTTGATTTTCACCTATCACGTTAGGAAGCGCAAGTGGAATAACAAATGAAAATAACAAACAACGCTAACGCAAAACTATTTACGTGGTTCGGAGATGAAGCTCCTACTCCACGGTAGTCCGTGAGGTGGACGATCCCTCGATCCTTCGGTGGATCACTCCCTGGATGCCCTCCGACTAGCTCGTGTTACTCCTTGTGGGTGGAGAAACCTCGCCACAATCTTGGACACACTTCTGAGCACTTAGACTACTATTTGGCTCCTAACCAAAGCCAAATTCGTCAAGGAATCCCAACCAAAACCGAGCCCCTTTAAATAGGTTTCTTGGCTGAAAAACCCGCTACCAGTCGACTGCCCCCACTCAAACTCGACCGTTGCAAGCCCAACATTCAAATTTCTAGTCATACAAGTCGACTGCTCCCACAGCAGTCGACTGATCTTACTGTGGGATTTACCAGTCGACTGTCCTACCTAGGTTTCCTTCCCGAGTACAATTCTCTCAGCACTCGACCCCTAGGATTTCCCCGAGTACATTCCCTCAGCACTCATACCCTCACAACTCAGCTGACTCCTCACCAGCAGCCTCGACTGTTGCCTTCGCGCCCAATTCATCTTTAGCTCCCATCCCTCGGATGTGCACACAAGCCTCACTACTAGAAAAAATGCATTCAACAATAGTGAATCCACTACTAGAATTTTTGCATTCAACAACACATAATCGACAACGGTTTTTTGATAAAGTGTTGTCTTATGTCAATTTAACAACAGTTTAGTATTAACCGTTGTTGTTGTTGGTCTGTATACGTAAAAAGACAACAGTAATAACAAAATATTGTCGTATGTATACTCAACGACAACAGTTATAAAATAACTGTTATCTATAGGCGGGATTTACAACAACTGATGTGATAAACTGTTGTCTATTATGACAATAGACAACAGTTATATTAAACTATTGTTGTTGTATTGTTGTGCTGTTCAATCAATAAACAAAATCAACGGTGGATATCCAACTGCAAAAAAACAACCATTTTCGCTTCTCTCACACAAACCCCTCGCAGCCACGAGTCGACGCCTCTCCCCCTTCTTCATCGCCCGAGTCCAAGGAAGCCCCGAGAGCGGCACTTCCTTTCACCCTCGCGAGGTGAGCCCCGACTCCTCTCGCTCTCTTCTTCTTCATCGCGCAAGCAAGGAGGCGACGCCTCCTCACTTACCTTTTCTTCTTCCTCGATCGCGTGCCCTAGCTACTGACGCCCAGGCAAGTAGTACCCTGCGTCAACACCACATCTTCATCGCCAGCTACGACAGGCGAATTGCTCCTTCCCGACTGAGTGCCACTGCCAGCGGCCCTCCTAGTGAGTTGAGATCGCTATTGATTGTTTTTGGTACCGTGAGTTGGAGCTAACCTAGTCCTCTTCCTAGGGATTTCTGGAAATTAGGGCTCTTGCATGTGGCTGGGTTTCTTCTGATCGAAACAGAAAGGGGCAGAGGAAAGCTTGGTGTGTGGGTTTTCAGGTAAGGCTTGGTTGTGATCTTCATTCTTGGATGTTTCCCTTTGGATTCCCAAACTTGTACGTGAGCTCTATTAGATTCCCAAATTGCATTAGCTAGGTTTAGTTGAGCTTTGATCATTTCTTTTATGTAGGACCCAACTAATTCCTTGATAACTTCATTCATTCACTAACTGTTGATGAGTTTGAAACAAAGAACATTGTCCAGTAGAGCATAATTTTCTGTCAACCCTATTAGTAGTTTACAAGTAGATTTATAGCATCTTATGCTCTTTGGTTTGTTGTGTAAGACTTTGCTATTCAGACAAAAACTAACAATTTGTTTGTAGATATATTTTGTAACTTTATTTATTACTCTGTAAGAAATTATATTTAATGTAATGAAAATGTTTAAGGATCTAAATGTTACTATACTAATATAGGCTTTGGATGTACTTCAATAGTTAACTTTGTCTCGGAAGAGCAGGTTATTCTTCGCTCAACCCCTTAATCGAATCGCTCCTCTTTAGCCTATCCTCCGCGCAAATCTTCGTATAGTTAACCCTACGTTTGGTGCTTTGACCGCTGCAGTTGATTCAATCGAAGAGGACAAGAGGCGAACGGGTCGAAGACGGAACCACCTCTAGGGACAGGTCATTGTACGAGATTAGTGTATTTCTTTTCCTCTATGCTAGTTTGTTGTTCGCCCGCTGAGTTAGGAATGAGCCTCTAGCTCTTGATATGAAATTGTTGATGAACAAATCAGATCCTATGTTTCATCTGTCTTATTGATATCTACCCCTTTTTTCTTTTTATTAAGTGGAAGTGTTATTAGGACATATAATCCTTTTATTCAGTGCAAATCATCTTTTACTTTATTCCCAAATTTATCTTATTTTAACTGTGCAAGATTATATTTATTAGTCTCTATTCTTTCCAAATTTATCTTATATAGTTGTTTCAAACTGCAATTGATAAAAATGTTAGTTTGGTGAAAACAACTCATGACTATATTATCTAACTGTTCTAATTATGTATTCATACAGAATATTGCTTCATTGTCCACTTTGATATTGCAACATTTGGATGCTTGTCATTGAGGAGAACTTGAACTATCATCTTGTGCTTTCTATGTGGTTTCTCTATTTTCCAAGCACACGATGGGTGCATTTTCATGACATACTATCAGAATTTCTACCATGTATTACTTCTCTACCTATGTATTCTAGATTTGGTTTTTCTTATCTGTATCTATAGTATGGAAAGAAACCTTATTCTGGTTTATGTGATTGATTTCTTTCGTATGACTCATACAATCTGCTTGCAATTGTCAGTTCGCGAAATCTACCTTGTGTTTCTTGGTATTTTCCCGTATTCTTAAATGGTGGGCTGCTGTTGATTTTCTTCTATTGGCATGGACTTATGTGGCTCAATAATTCATGTTAATTTTTTTTCTTAAAAAAATAGTTTCTGAAGTAAAAAAATAATACTCAGCTATGCTTCATAGATTGTTATGTTCCTGCGACTGTGATTCTTTTGCCTTACAGATCTTGAAGGAAAACAAAGAAAAAAAGGATGCTGAGTTTAATGAAAGATTTAAGCACAGTGAGTGTTCTATTCATTAACTATAGCATGTGAATAGATTTCAGAAATAAGTGGGTCGATATTGAGTGTTTTTCTTCCTTAAACGATGTTTCGAAAGGCCTCACTTTTTTCATGTGTAATGCATTTGTGTTCTTTGTATGTATAGGACCACCAAAAGCCCTTGACGAGGATGAGACAGAGTTTTTAGATAATTTGGCCACGGTGAGCATGACCAAAATGTTCCCTTCTATGTATGGTGGTGTGTTTCTCTTTTACAGAATGGAACTCTTACTAACAATATTTTATTATGAAATTTATCCCCTTTCACATTGAGTTAATATGATTCCTTTGTTACTTCATCGATCATTACATGTCCTCTCTCTCATGTTTTGTATCCTAATATCTAAATGTTAGTTGATTATTATGGATCAAATAGTTAATAGCTTTAGTTGCTTAATTTCTCAGAATGTAGAAGCTATTGAAAGTTTGCTTTCCTGATTTTATGCAACAGGACAAATCAGTTCCACTCTATATTTATTTATGATGCTATCCTTCTCTTCTTTAAGGTTGCCACTAATCTCTTTTTCGCACTTCAGCCCAGGAGAGAATACGAAAAGCAAATCGCACTTGAAGAAGCTGAAGAGCTTCGCAGTTTTCATGTAAATATTACCTCTACCAATGGTCTTTTTTCTTCCTTTCTCATAATTGCTGCATATGAGGATTTTTATTTAATACTCAAATACTAACACATGGTGATATAAGTAATATTCATGTTTTTCTATTTTTCTACCAATGCATTTGCATGTTTATAGTCTAGTTCAACCATGGATGAGAGGAAGTCCTACGTAACTGAAACCAGTCTTGAGGTTGTAAAGAATTGAGAGCTTTAGTAGTCCTAACAATAAGTATTTTGCAATCAATAAGACGATATTATGATTGTGACTTTTTTTAGGACAATCGGTGGTTTCTTCCAAATTGAAAAGCAATCATTAAACAATCGGTGGTTTCTTCCTTATAATTGCAAGTGCTGATACATGCATATCTTTTTTGTTTGTTTGTTTGTTAGTTTGTTATTTTTGTTGTTTGTTGATACATATCTTCATGGATCATTTTTTATTGGACATATGCATTTAATAGAATAACTAATTAGAGTGTTTGTTCTCTTTTTTCCAGCTGCAGGGACTTGTTCGTGATCATGTTCGAAGGCCATTAATCTGACCTTCCAAGCTATAATTTTTGTGATTTGAACTTCATTGTAAGTTTAGTTGGGTCAGAATTATATATAATTTGAACTCTTGTAATTTGGGTCAGAAGATACTTTAGTGGTTTCGTCTGTAGAAAGGTTTTTGGACAAAAGATACTTTTGTGGTTTCGTCTGTAGAAAGGTTGTGGTGGATCTTTATTGTAAATATGTTGATGATGTTTGATATATATAGTTTTTGTTTCGAGGTTAAATTATTGCCTTTTAATTGAAAATATAATGGTGAATTCGGTATAAACGACAACAGTGAATATAATAAAAGACAACACAGTCATAAACTGTTGTCGAATATAATAAAAGACAACGGTGAATTCGGTATACGACAACAGTTAAACACCTTAAAACTCATCTAAACGACAACAGTGAAAACCCTAAACGACAACAGTGATAAACTGTTGTTATTGATATACGACAACGGTTATAAAACTGTTGTCGAATATAATAAAAGACAACAGTGAAAAACTGTTGTGAAAATGTTGTCGAATGTGATATACGACAACAGTGAAAAACTGTTGTCAAACTGTTGTCGTAGACCAAAACGACAACAGTGATTCACCGTTGTCGTAGACCCCCCTTTAACAATATGGCCTTTAACAACAGTGGTATTTGGCATACGACAACAGTGATTCACTGTTGTTGAATGCA
Organism: Boesenbergia rotunda; assembly: GCA_024364735.1. Classification (NCBI taxonomy): domain Eukaryota; kingdom Viridiplantae; phylum Streptophyta; class Magnoliopsida; order Zingiberales; family Zingiberaceae; genus Boesenbergia; species Boesenbergia rotunda. The sequence continues at coordinate 145,603 of JAGFNQ010000100.1, read as the reverse complement.
TTTTTTCTAGTAGTGATCACTGTTGTCGTATGCCAAATACCACTGTTGTTAAAGGTCATGTTGTTAAAGGGGGGTCTACGACAACAGTGAATCACTGTTGTCGTTTGGTCTACGACAACAGTTTGACAACTGTTTTCCACTGTTGTCGTATATCACATTCGACAACATTTTGACAACAGTTTTTCACCGTTGTCTTTTATTATATTCGACAACAAATTTTATAACCGTTGTCGTATATCAATAACAACAGCTTATCACTGTTGTCATTTAGGATTTTCACTGTTGTCGTTTAGATGAGTTTTAACAACGGTGTTTAACTGTTGTCGTATACCGAATTCACCGTTGTCTTTTATTATATTCGACAACAGTTTATGACTGTGTTGTCGTTTATCAATGACAACAGTGATATTTCCATTATATTTTCAATTAAAAGGCAATAATTTAACCTCAAAACAAAAACTATATATATCAAACATCATCAACATATTTACAATAAAGATCCACCACAACCTTTCTACAGACGAAACCACAAAAGTATCTTCTGTCCAAAAACCTTTCTACAGACGAAACCACTAAAGTATCTTCTGACCCAAATTACAAGAGTTCAAATTATATATAATTCTGACCCAACTAAACTTACAATGAAGTTCAAATCACAAAAATTATAGCTTGGAAGGTCAGATTAATGGTCTTCGAACATGATCACGAACAAGTCCCTGCAGCTGGAAAAAAGAGAACAAACACTCTAATTAGTTATTCTATTAAATGCATATGTCCAATAAAAAATGATCCATGAAGATATGTAGCAACAAACAACAAAAATAACAAACTAACAAACAAAAAAGATATGCAAAGTCTTATACTATTGGCGTTATTAGTGTTACTCACAAATTTAATAAACATTGTTGGACATCATTAGTGTTACTCACAAGTTTGTTTTCTGCTACTTCCTTCATCAGATTAACTCCATTAGTAGTAAATCCATGGCTTTCTGATTGGTTCGCATGGTACGCTTTACCATCCTTCCTAATGAGACTGTAAGTGTATGCCCAGATGTGGAACCCTCCAAGCTGCATTATAATACCGTTTAGAGAGCCACAAGTAATGCAAGAACAGATAATGTCATTGTCCATGTAAAGTATTATTACTGAACAAGAAAAACTCATTCCAGTAGCCACTGAAAGGAATCTTATATGTGCATATATATTTATTTATCTTCTTTAATTTGAGTTGAGTGTCAATGGTTTTGTTTCAGTACCTAAGCCACTAGCTACCCAACAAATACTCTACAAAAGAGTGAAGAAACATATATACAGTAGCCATGGAGTATAGCAAAGAAGTATTACATACATACAACAGAGAAATATTTAAAGCTTCTGAGTATGTATACATACCATCAGTAAAGCAGTTTCAAGCATGCCATCGGTAAAGCACTAAAAACAACAGTTTCAAGAAGTTTCAACCAACTAAAAGAGGCCAGTCAAATTAGGAATATGATATGAGATCTTGATATTAAGTTTCAAGCAACTAAAAGAGGCAATAAAAATAGAAATTTCAAGCAACTAAAAGCAGTTTCAAATAGAGGTCAGTCAAATTAGTACGTGAACAAGTCAAATGATCATATATAAAGGACTAAAAATAGCAGTTTCAAGCATGCCATCGGTAAAGCAGTTTCAAGCATGTCATCGGTAAAGCAGAGGCCAGTTTCAAGAAGTTTCAAGCTGAGCTTCGGTAAGGTAAAGCAGTTTCAAGCATGCCATCGGTAAAGTACTAAAAACAGCAGTTTCAAAATATGAAAAAGCTGTTTCAAACACTAAAAGTCTCAAGCACTAAAAACAACAGTTTCAAGCAGTTTCAAGGAACTAAAAGAGGCCAGTCAAATTAGGAATATGATCTAAGATCTTGATATTAAGTTTCAAGCAACTAAAAGAGACCACTAAAAGAGACACTAAAAACAGCAGTTTCAAGCACTAAAAAATAGAGGCCAGTCAAATTAGTATGTGAACAAATTCATGACCTTCAAATGAACCACAGGGAGCCCAAGAGGAGTTGTCCATCGAACAGGTTCATTCTCAGAAGCAATGACCTGTTAAAAGAACAATACAGATGCTCTGGTAAAATTTCTCCTCTTTCCTTCTACATAGTCAAGATAAGCTCTAAGCCACAAATCTTGAATTGTACCCCAAAAGGCAAGCCTGAGTTAAAAAGCCAATTTCATAGCCAAAAGATAAAATAAGCAAAACCATAAACAGTTGATGAAATTAGAAAGAGACCTTGGCACAATCTCCCAACCATTTCATAATACTCCTTGCAGCTTGGAACATCTCACCAAGAGCATCAAAAGTCACCTTCAATTTGCAAAAAAAAAAAAAGTAGAATAAGTATTATTCTAGTTACAGTAGATTTAAAATAAACTCAAAATGATTTGTGTCATATTATCTACTCTAGCCGCATAGCAAGATGCTCTGAAGAGAAGCTTGTCATCTTTAATCACTGCCTTTTCTTCGAGCCTCCTCTTGATCTATTCACGAGCACCAACATACGTCACGTCATAAATGGATGCCATTACAGTCTACTTAACAAGTTTACGATCCACCGGAAAGCTACGAAGGATGAATAATGTTCAATTGTATACACTAGGAAACAACTTTACTAGCACTCATTATGGGAGGTTATTTTTGACAGTTTTCAACTAACCTGATTAACTAGGATTTTAGCCAGCAAAGCAGCAGGCACAATGTTGGGATCTTTCTCAGAGTCTTTTTGCATTATTTCTAGAACCCTAAAATTTTGCAAAAATAAGAAATGAATTAGATTCCCTATTACAACTTTAATTTAAGCAAGTTAGTAATGTAAATATCAAAATCCATTAGTTGCCGAGTAAGATAATCAAACCAAAAAAATATCCAGAACCTTTCCATAGGCTTAGTTTGTCAATGAAAGATATCATTGGAAGTTGACAACTAAATCTTACCATAAAATTTTGGCTTTTAACAAATTTAGTCTGAAGTTCCATAGGGTAGGAAAGAGGAGGAGATCCCGATGAAGTCTCACCACCGCGGCGACACATGAGGGAGAGGAAGAGGATCACGTGTGGAGAAGGTGTCGACGACGATGAGGGAAAGGAGAAAGAGATGTCGGCGGTTCCTTCGATTGCGCGATGAGGCACGCGATGAAGGGCTCGGCGTCAAGGAGAGATGAAGCGCAACTTTGGGGACTTCGAACCTAGTGACCAGAAGGAGATCAGAAGGCGCCGACGAAAGGCGGCGCAGCGCGATCGCGAGGAAGGGCTACGACGTCGAGCGGAGAGGGGAGGAGAAAGGAATCGGGCGCGTGAGGTTTAGGGCATGGGAGAGAGATTATTATCGATATATATAATTAAAATTTTTTCTTTTATATATTTATATATATTCCAAAAATCTAATTTTCTCTTAAATAATTCAAAACCAACCCATTAGTTTTATTTTAATTGATACAAACTTATTACTTCGATATACAAACTTATGAATTTTATTTTGTAACTTAATACTTCATCGAATATTTATTATGAAGTAAAACATAAATAAAATTGGTTGCAAGGCCAACAATTTTTAAACTATGAAGTCTAAAATTGAATTTACTTCATCAAATTTATTACTGAAGTTGATAGTATATATTACTTCATTAAAAGAAATCACCAAAGTAATATGTGGCGAAGTATATGTTTGATTTTCACATAGTGTGCAGTTGGATATCCACCGTTGATTTTGTTTATTGCTTGAACAGCACAACAATACAACAACAACAGTTTAATATAACTGTTGTCTATTGTCATAATAGACAACAGTTTATCACATCAGTTGTTGTAAATCCCGCCTATAGATAACAGTTATTTTATAACTGTTGTCGTTGAGTATACATACGACAATATTTTGTTATTACTGTTGTCTTTTTACGTATACAGACCAACAACAACAACGGTTAATACTAAAACTGTTGTTAAATTGACATAAGACAACACTTTATCAAAAAATCGTTGTCGATTATGTGTTGTTGAATGCAAAAATTCTAGTAGTGGCTCCAGCTTGTCTCTATGTCATCCTTCGCGCACGCCTCGAAGTCCACGCCCACCTCGAAGTCCGCGCCCCTTGGCTCATCGTCCCTGCTATCCATGGTCCCTCGGGAGCACACAAGCCCACGGCTTGCCTCCATGCCACCCTTCACCGTACCTGAAGTCGTCCAGCTAAGTCATATGTGTTGGATCGGGTTGGACCGGCTAGAGGGGGGTGAATAGACGGGGGAAAAAAATTATGAAAGTGGAGGCACTCATCTTTAAAAAAGAACTTGGTCGCAACTAAGAACGTTGCTTCCAAGGCAGTGGACGCTCAATAAAAATCTCCTTGTGGCGGAGAAGCCTTACAAAAATAGCACGCTAGAGATTTTACAAGAATGAATAAAATGATTGATTTCTAAAGCAAAACCTCTAAGTCTATTTATAGCCTAAGAGAATAAATCTGGATTGTTGATTGTTGATCACTTTTCTCTTGGTCGTTGATCCATGGATGTAATCTGGATGGTTGATCTTGGATGGGATTAAACTGCATCCATTGGATTTGATTAATCAACCATGGATGTAATCTGGATGGTTGATCTTGGATGGGATTAAACTGCATCCATTGGATTTGATTAAAGGATAATGTAACATTATCCTTTAAGTTTTAATTGTTTTAATTAAAACTTTATCTTTCCTCGAGATGGATGTTGGAATCTCCATGTCGCTGTTGTAATCTATAAGCAGTAATATCGGCAATATTTTATTGTCATCGGCCTTTAGTCCAAATGGTAAGTGGGTTAGTGTGTGTTGTTGAGGTCTCGGGTTCGATCCTTCGTGGCACCAAATAATTTTCTCTTTTCTTTTGGACGCTTGGACTAGTCTTTTTGATTCTTCGTCTTCTGGGTGATTTCCGGCCAACCGGAGTTAGGCTCACCCGAACCCGACTCCGGCCTTTCGCCCCTCAAGCGTCCTTCCTCCCGGCTTCTCGTCTCGGACACCGCGCACGTCCTTCTCTCTCCACCGGTGTACTCTTCCGCAGCATCCGCGTCCCTCGGATTGTACCGAGCCTGTCGGCTCACTTCCCCGTACAATCCTTCTCGTCCGCTACGTCTTACACTCGACTTCCTCCGTACCTAAGCTCCTGCACACTTAGCAGAGGGATTAAAACCAACAGGACCTAACCTAACTTGGTTGATCACATCAAAACCAACTGGGGCACCAACAATCTCCCCCTTTTTGACGTGCATCAACCCAAGTTTAGTTAGAGATAAACAACAAACAATAATAGTATTGTAACAGAATTAATCATAAAAAATTTTGCAATCATATACATAACCTCCCCCGAACTACTCTCCCCCTTTGATCACAGCAAAAATGGGACAAAAAAATAGGGAAGGGAAAATATAATTAGGGAAGAAGAAAAATTTTAAGTGTGATAACAAATATTCTAAAGAATCGCATTACCACAAATTTAAAATGGCATATTTTTTCAGAAGTTAATTCCAATTTTTTATTGAAAAAAATAGATTTCAATAAACGATTCATAAAAAATCGAACATTTATGAAAAAAATCTGAATATTTTTGTCAAAGTCGAAGATGAAGATATGAGTTTAGACAAAAATTTTCAGCTTTAAATTTGTTTATCAAGTCTGAAAATAACAGATACAAGTTTTTGAAGAATAATTTTTTTTAAAAAAATCAAAAAATACTTCGAATTTTTAAAAAAAAAATTATAATGAGTTTTTCCACTATATCTGTATCATGAAAAATTAGATCAATAAAAATAAATTATTTATCTATTTTTTTTAAATTTTAATTTCAAATTTTGACCGAAAATATTTGAAAAATATTAACATAACTTTTGTAAAAGAATCCTGCACAAAAAAACTTATCAGTTTAAAATAAATTTTGGAACCCAAAATAAATTTTCATCTACGGGGTTAATCAAAAACTTTGGAGGAATATAATTTTTAGGAATTTTCCTAATCTGACCCTTATGATTTTTAACATACCAATTCAGATTTTCAGGATAAAAATTCTTTTTAATTCTTAAACATGCAATATCATTTTCTAATTTCTCCACTAGATTCTTCAAATTTTCATTTTCTATTTTTAATTGGTCGGATAGAACAGATGAGCATACAGTGCCAAATCTTTCTTTTAACTCAGAGTTTTCTATCTCTAATTTATTCATCAACTTAAGCATGGATTTTATTACCGAGTAGATTCGAGCAGGTGGAAGTAGACATACCTCACTTACCGGGTCGCTTTCGAAAAGCGAGGTTCCTCTTTCGTCGTCGCTTTCTTCTGAGGTCTCTCCCCCTTCATCAGTGCTCTCTTCTTGATGATTTGCCATCAGCGCAAGTCCCGCGTATTCATGGCCTTCTGACTCTTCTGACGAGGACTGATCATCGAGTTGGATCTTCCTTGTGTTCAGTGCGGCGATGTCTGATTTCTTATTCTTCTCTTCATGCAATTCTAGGACTTTCTCCCAGAGCTCTTTTGCCGAGTTGTAATTCTCGATGCGATTAACTTCTTGCGCGGGAAGAACGGCTAGTAGATGAAATTCAGCTTTGCCGTTTGCTTCAAAGTCTGATTTCTCCTTCTTGGTCCACGACTCTATTTCTTTATCCTTGACGTTGTTGCCTTTAGGAACTGAAAACCCATTTTTCATAATTATTAGCAATTCAATATCAGTTTTAAAAAATACCTGCATTCGGCGCTTCCACATCGCGAACTCCCCCTCAAATTTTGGCGGGTAGATTACAGCTCAAACCATTTTTCTTGAAATTGCTGTAGTCGGCGATTAGTCCTTCTACGGCGACCTTGGCTCTGATACCACTTGTTGGATCGGGTTGGACCGGCTAGAGGGGGGTGAATAGACGGGGAAAAAAATTATGAAAGTGGAGGCACTCGTCTTTAAAAGAGAACTTGGTCGCAACTAAGAACGTTGCTTCCAAGGCAGTGGACGCTCAATAAAAATCTCCTTGTGGCGGAGAAGCCTTACAAAAATAGCACGCTAGAGATTTTACAAGAATGAATAAAATGATTGATTTCTAAAGCAAAACCTCTAAGTCTATTTATAGCCTAAGAGAATAAATCTGGATTGTTGATTGTTGATCACTTTTCTCTTGGCCGTTGATCCATGGATGTAATCTGGATGGTTGATCTTGGATGGGATTAAACTGCATCCATTGGATTTGATTAAAGGATAATGTAACATTATCCTTTAAGTTTTAATTGTTTTAATTAAAACTTTATCTTTCCTCGAGATGGCTGTTGGAATCTCCATGTCGCTGTTGTAATCTATAAGCAGTAATATCGGCAATATTTTACTGCCATCGGCCTTTAGTCTAAATGGTAAGTGGGTTAGTGTGTGTTGTTGAGGTCTCGGGTTCGATCCTTCGTGGCACCAAATAATTTTCTCTTTTCTTTTGGACGCTTGGACTAGTCTTTTTGATTCTTCGTCTTCTGGGTGATTTCCGGCCAACCAGAGTTAGGCTCACCCGAACCCGACTCCGGCCTTTCGCCCCTCGAGCGTCCTTCCTCCCGGCTTCTCGTCCCTCGGACACCGCGCACGTCCTTCTCGCTCCACCGGTGTACTCTTCCGCAGCATCCGCGTCCCTCGGATTGTACCGAGCCCGTTGGCTCACTTCCCCGCACAATCCTTCTCGTCCGCTACGTCTTACACTCGACTTCCTCCGTACCTAAGCTCTTGCACACTTAGCAGAGGGATTAAAACCAACAGGACCTAACATAACTTGGTTGATCACATCAAAACCAACTGGGGCACCAACAATATGTGTAACATGCAAACATGCACACTCACATACACATATTAGAACACAAGGATAAACCTAAATTAAACCCTTTGCCCAAACGTCAAAACACATGGCCACTCTGGACCATAGATTGTCCCAACAATCTCTCCCTTTTTGATGTTTGCAATACGTTTAAGTTAGGGAAAACAAATAATAACAAATAGCAACAACAATGCTAAACAAACATTTGGACTTACGTTGTCAAGACTCCATCTTGGACTTACACCTCCAATGCATATGCAATGCAACCATGCATGGATCCTATCCCAAGGCATCCCCCTACATACAAAGGCTTTTTAAGAACCTCTCTAAGGTTCATTGGGTTGATGTGAAGTTAGGAGTCGATCCCAATGATAGTAGCGAGTAAGTTAGCTGATTTGTAAATCGTATAATTAGCTAAGTTATTTTTCGTATTTGATGCAGGACGTTGATTGACACTGCTATCCGCGTTGCGGAGTTTATTTTGGATGGTGGGTTCTCGTCACACGAATTTCTTTATATCGAGACGAGTACTTTTTGACTTGTCTTTATTAGATATACTCACCTCTTATGCATACTTAGATATGGATAGCAGTAGGGATACCTGTTAGTTTCGTTTCTGTACTATTTTCTTTCGGTAGTTGTTATCTGTTTAGGTTTACTGCTTACTGTTCCTTATTACTTCGTGGATTAGATTTACAGATAGCTTACCTTATCCTCGCGTTAGAGTTTACGCTATGGTGCATACCGGTTATCTGGACTACTGCATATCATGTAGATGACAATAGGGTTAGATAGTGGGTGATGTATGGGATAGTGACATGCATCATCGTTGCATGTAGCATAGGTGGGCGACCTTTGACTCCCTGGAGGTTGAGATGGGTCGTCGGACTTGCTACTGGTGTAGGGGCATATGTAGGCGACTTTTGACTCCCTGGAGGTTGAGATCATGGGATAGTGACATGCATCATCGTTGCATGTAGCATAGGTGGGCGACCTTTGACTCCCTAGAGGTTGAGATGGGTCGTCGGACTTGCTACTGGTGTAGGGGCATATGTAGGCGACTTTTGACTCCCTGGAGGTTGAGATGGGTCGTTAGACTTGCCACATTACATGTTGTGTAGTCTCAGTTCCACTCTTCGTTAGTGGATTATAGGCCACGACGCTGTGACAAGTCCCCTACTCTGTCCGGAGATAGATAGGGGTTCGGGAGCGTTTACTTTTCCCTAGGGCGAAGTATGTTATGGTCTAAGACCCTGCTCATTCGATTTCGCGTGATGCGTGACAGTGGTCGCCTGAGTGGAGGGAAGACCCGGTCAGAGCTCTACCCACTCGGTTTCGATTAGATGCGACGGTGGTCGATTGGCGCGAGGGGTGGCCCATGTTGTATCATGAGCATGCTATGCATTTCTGCATTTGGTTGTGTTTACTACATTTGGTTGCTGTATTTGGTTGACATGCATGCTATTGGGTTTGGATCGACACAGGTATGTACTCCATTTTGGTGGTTCAGTTCTGCATTTCCTATTATTGTATTTTTCTTCAGTTTGTGTTAGATGGTGACTTACTCCTAGTATAGCTTCCTATGCATATTGGTCTGTATTCGCTGAGTTCTTTGGACTCACCCCGTTCGCCTTGTATTTCCCCCTTTCAGGATGATCGATTGGAGTGCTCGGTAGCCTGTTCCAGTTCGCGTATTTCGAGACAATTTCGTGATTGTTCTTGTATTTTGATGGTGATACATGTTGGTACCCTTTTCCGTTTATTCTATCTTTTCATTTCCGCTGCTGTATTTGTGTTGTGTTGTATCATTTTGTACGATGGTATAGTTGTACTTTTGTGTGTCATGGAGACATTTGTTTGATTTTGTTTTGTCGTAAGTCGTACCGGTAAGAAGCTTTTGTCGTCGTCATCGTTTTCTTTTCATTCAATGGCTTGTTCCAGTCCTATAGGCTACGGTACAGACAGGCTGAGAGAGACGTAGAGGTTAGATTTCCGGATTGTCCGTCGGATCAAGGAAGTAGCAGTCTGGTCAGTATCGGACGGGCAGCTCCTCAAGGCCTGATATACACTACTAGTACTAGAGAATTACATACATCGTATATGAGAGAAAAAATATCACATAATTAGATGGAAAATGATCTCCAACGCAACAACTTAAGCTTATTTACAATAGAGATTCTTGCCCTTTTTTAAAAGAATGAACAAGGTACTAATTTACAATCACTTAACCTTGTGTTGCCTGGCTAAATTTAGTCCACTACCGGGTTATCTAGCAAGCATCTCGGATCACTCTAAATGAAGGACCACCATGGAGACAACCACAGAGAATCCGGCCATTGCTTTGTGGAGATGGACATGAGAAAGATAAGGATTCTTAAAGTCAGCTGGAATCTTTGTACAAAATTTGATTCCTCTATGTATTTTGTTCTTTAGCTTTACCAATGATGAAATCACAATATTGTTGGACTTAATCTCTTAAAGTAGGCTTAATATAACTTATATACGAATATGAATCGAGTATGTAGAGCCCTTTAACCTGATCCGTTATATTTTATGAGTTGATAATAGATCGAATTCCTATATAAAAGAAAAGTCCCGATGAATTAATACATCTTGACAGAATCCTCATGGTCATCCCTAAATCCTTCAAAAGATCTTCTCGTTTACTTCCACTTCATCTTCTTCATCAAGGACATCGATTAGGATGACTCTACATAACAATGATTATGACTCTTCAATCAAGTTCTTGTCACTTTCATTTATGCTTTTACTTTGTTATGTCTCTCTTTGAAGAAACAAGATCTATGCTATGAAATTATATTTCCTATTTCAAATTCTATTTCATATTACTAGAATTCATCATGTTTAGGTTCTAACAATTTCTATCAAATATATCATCGGCCAGTCCTTATGGATCTTAGCCTTTCATATCACTCAGACATTCAGAAATTTTTAGGACTTTGTACAGATTGATCAAGGCTTCTGTAGACTTCGCCACCGGCCGGCTTTCCAAGTCGTTGGAGGAGAAACACTCCTTTTACTTTTGTTTCATTGTCTGAAAAATTTTCATCTACTTTTGATGGTGCTGATTCACGGCACTTGGATCGTCTTTAGTGAATTAAGATTTTAAAAAAAAGGACTTCTCAGTTATGTTCTTGTTCCTAGTGTGCTCTAAAATCTTGACTTCTCTGCAACTGCTGCTCCATTGAGCTCCGATCAGTATTTGAATATATTTCTTTCTGACTGTCGGTCTGTCAGCAAAAAGGCCAACAACATCCGAGTCTCTGAAACTGGAATACTGGCGTATTTTTTTTTAATACTTCGATACTCTAAATTACCTTTTTTTATTTGTTGAATTAGCTTTTCATTCCTATCAAGGAAGGTACGTGGTTAATATAAATAGCAGCACAACGAAAGGCTTTCGATGTGATATTGGCTGGCTTTCCGATCTTTTGGCTGAGTGAATACGTCAGGTTCTTCAATGTTAATTGCTTCCTTTTGCCAACTTGAAGATTTAATTGAACTTATTAAGTAACTAAACCTTTTTTGACAGGTTGAAGCTTTGAAATGCTACCTCAGCTAAAGAGGGCATTTCCATGTGAAATTGTGTGCCAACTTAATTTCTCTTTTCTGGATATCAGAAAGCAGAATCTTATAGGACAGTATCTGTCAACTTCATTTATGTTTGTGACTTTAGAATGAGTTCAAATTATGCTTAAAGACCAGAATGCGTGTGATCGTAGAATTAGTGTATTTATGGTAGTTTAGGACCTTAAAATCTAGTAATCGACAGCGTTTCTCTCTCTCTGATCTCTAATCGATGTTTAATTAAATACAAGAATCGAAGTAAGCTTACTATTAATAACATCTCTTCTCATCATTTGCTTAAAAAATAGCCCACCTTATTTTAATTGCCATGACAAAGATGCTCCTTCCAAATCGAGTATAAGACATGTATGAACAAAAGCAAGTGAAAAAATCTCCATAAAGTGCATTATTTTCTCTCCTTTTATGCTTAATTAGATAAATCTTATTTAATTTAGAAGGATCACAAAGCTACATTGGACGAACAAATTAGTAGCAATATATTTTCACAAAGCAAAGAGAAATGCCCAAGGCATTTATATATGTTTGATGCAATGCTTCCAATGGCAAATACGGTGAAGCAAGAACATAGACAAACAATGAATTAAATCTGATTTGCACAATATATTCATATCAAAAACATACATAGAGATGTGATAATGGTGGACAATGAATGAATGGAAGAGAGAAAGGGGGAGGAGAGCCATTGTTGTGTCCAAGATCGTCACACTGCTAAAACATGTTTATCTAATTTCCTACTTAATGATGCAGTACAGGAATTTAATTTTCCAGGGGAAATCCAAGCAATTACAGAACATAAAAGAAGAAAAAAAATCAAAATTTGAAAAGTAGATAATTCATTGGAAGTTCATGCATGCTGCGATGTAATTGCATTCCCATCAGTTCTTTCGTAAATTGAAAATAACAAGAAAAAGCAAAATGCAGAGATATTGAGATGCATTTACATTGCCTCCTACCTGCAAACATAGAGGTCCAATTCCACATCCAGAAACATAAATACGAACTAATCTTTCGTGCATGCAGATTTCATTCCCCGAGAAACAAATATGAAATCTCCAAGCTCTACTGACCTCGAAGAGCATGGGCTGCCAGGAAGCATTGGAGACAGCACTTTGCCTTCCAATTTTCTTTTTCTTTTCTGAAATCTTATCCCCTATCCCCTTCTGATCTTTAATAAGTAACTCATAAACCAGAAAAAAAGAAATGCCGTGCATAAATCAATTCATTCTTTATTGCAGCAGATGTAAGGGCACCATCATGTAAATTGAACATGAAATAACCGACAGATTTCTAAGCAACAGATAATTAAAGAAAAAGAATGCTGAATTCATGGAGAGGAACACAAACACATAGATGATGATGATGATGATGATGATGATGATTAAGGCACTTGATTGCTAGTTTTCAGTATCAATTCAAAACACAAACTAAATTGTTGTGAAACTCTTTGCTGAAATCAACGTGAGACAAACCTCAAGTTTTAAGTTCAATTCGTTGGATGGAGCTAAAATGGGCACAAAGATTGATAGATTAATGCGGATTGTAACATATAAAAAAAGAAGTGAAGGTTGGATTGCCAAACAGCAGCGATTAGATGAAGAGTGAAGAGAGGGGAAGCAGCTCAAACCAGTATGGAGCCAATATTTTGATTTTGATCACTAATTTGGCATCGCCGAGAAAGTAAGCAACTACTGAAGGTGCTGCGGATGATGGTTGCGCTGTTGCACTAAGGATTGTTGCTCCTGCTTGGGAAGTGGAGGAGATGGGGGAGGAGGAGGAGGAGGCTGTTGCGGCTGCTTTCTCGTCGTTGCGTGCTTGTTGTTGTGCATCCACACCTTCAAGACTTGTCTCCTCACTCCAATTTCCGAGCAGAATTGCTGCACCATGGCGTCGTCTTGCCGCTGGATACGCCACCCGATTCGCTCCGCGAAAGCCAGCATCTTGTCCTTCTGCTCCGCCGTGAACTTGGTCCGGAACCGCTTCCTCGGCATAGCGACGGCGGCAAAGGTCGCGGGGGTCCCGGTGCGTATTTTTTCCTCGCTCGATGACTCGGTGGTGGTGCCTCCGCTCCCGCTAGGGTTGTTTCCGCCGCCGAAGTGGACGAAGCCAGGCATGCCGGCCGCTGGGGATGTGCTGGTGGAGAATCCACTGAACTGGAACTTCTGGTGGTGCGACGCCGGCTGCGGCGGCGGCGGAGGGAGCAAAAGGGGTAGGCGAGTCGCTCCGCCGTGGTAGTACGAGCTCCCGCTGCCGTCGGGCTCCCGACGGTGGAAGCTACGGTGGCAGCCGCAGGCCGCGCACTTGAGCGCGTCCGCAGTCTGGGGCTCGCCATCAGGCATGAACTCGCCGCATCCATCAAGAACGTGGCCCCCGAGTGCCGCCGCGTGGTTGCGGAGGCACTCCTTGTACTTCACCAAGACATCCGTTTCAGCGGCTCCAGCGGAAGTCTTCGCCTTTGAGTTGGTCGTCGCGGCTACACCAGATACCCCCGGAGGAGGAGGAGGCGAGTTGGAGATGGAAGACTGATCTGTGTTCTTCGCGACAAACTCTGGAGCGTGATCGATGACGGTGGGAGCCGTTTCAAGAGCCGATGGCGGCGGCGGCGGCGGCGTCGTCTGAGCATGGCCAAAGTTGTTCCCATTTCTCAACCCTACTCCAGCGCCACCGCCTCCTGGTGCTCTGGGGGAAACAAGAGACGAAGAGGAAGAAAGAGTCGGCTTAGAGAAGGCGGATCCTCCTCTGACCAAAGAAGGATTGTAAGCGGTAGAAGAAGAGGAAGCGATCCCAATCTCATTCGGATTATGCCTAAACTCCATCAAAATCTCAACTTTCTACACAACGACTGCCCGGCGACCTCCGATCCCCTCCCGCCCACAACATGCAGCCACCCCCGCCCCGTCTCAACTCAGATCTCGATCGGCATGTAGCCGACTAAATCAACTCCGCGCCGAGGCAATCGAATCCAGCTCTTCCTGCACTGACTAAAAAGCAAGCCAAAAAATGCGAGATGAGAGGGACTAAACGAGCAAGTGCAACACTAAAAGCGGCAGCAGCGACTGGAACCTCACGGCGCGTGAATAATTGCCGGCTCGACCAAAAGAAGAGCTAAAGAGAGCTATAGAGAGCGCAGCAGCATCAACAACAACAACAGCAGCAGCGAGGAGTGACTGACTAGTGGACGGGGCGTGGCGTGGGATACGGTGTGCATGGTGATGGTCTCCTAACTCCCATTCTGTTCGCGAAAAGGGGAAAGGCGTGAAGAAAGCCTGTTGCTTATCCCTGCTCGAGACGAGTCGAGACGATACGCGAGCGAGAAGAGAAGAGAAGAAGAGAAGAGAATTGGGAACAACCGACAAGGTTACGCTTCGCCCCTCCCACGCCCTGCACCCTGGTCCAACCCCTCAATAATTAACGCTGCAAACTGGTGCTGCTGTCATTTATTATTCCTGCAGAGATTTGTATCAGTCATCACGCATCGCCTACGTGTGTGGTCTCTGCTCCTTTCACGTCCACCACAGCTGTAACCCTCTACCACACTTACTGCTGCTGCTCTTCCTTCCTCCTCCCTTTCTTTCATCTACTCCATTCCGGCAATTGAATCAACCCTCACGAGGAAGATGTGTCCATCTCCTTAGCTTGTCACATACCCAAGATTAACTGCGCTCGCAGGCGGCAGGGAGGGTGAAGGAATTGGCTGTCCTCTGCATTCATTTATTGATGTGGTAGTGGAAGACTTTAATTTCCCGCTGCTCCTGTTCGTGTTGATGAACGGGACTCATCCCTTAAATGTTTTCTTCAGTAAAACAGTTTGAATTTTGACTGGAATTCTTCCAGACGACTCTTCCCGCGAGATATTCATCAACTTAAAATCATGTTTTTTCAATAAAAAATAATAAATACGCACTTTGTAAACAATTAAAAGAATTCAGTTAGGTATTAAATCTTGTGGCTTGAAATTTATAAGTCTTTTCTATAAACATTGTGCCGTGCTCAACGATCTCTTCTTTAATTTGTTTGTTCTCGTAATTCAGGTCAAAATTTAAGCTATCCAACAAAAAAACATTATTATCCTGGATGAGGCCTTCGAAGAAGCTTCAATTTGTATGGATTAATTGCCATGTAATTTTAGAGAACGGAATAATTAAAATAATTTTAAAATGAAATAAATGTTTCATGAGCTTCCATTATAATATTCCACAGCTCGAGTTTTTTTTTTCCAATGTCTAATAATATGGTTCAAATGATTTGATTTGAACTGACATAGCTTAACGATGAAGAATATTAATGCCCGATTGTCAACTTTGAATATATTTTATGTGTAGTAACGGATGTGAAGTCACTAGCAAATTAGAAAACATTGCCTAAATTATTCCTTGATTAAAACATAGAAGTATTATTAACAATCCATATGAAAGTATCTTATATTAAGTCAAACAATGTTTAAAACACTCTTGCAGTGTCTTTGGAGTTAATCTTACAATTACGCACTTACTGTGATCTAAACACAACTTTAATCAGGATGCTTTTACGAGTCAACTGATATAAGTCAAAATGTGGTCAAAAGGTGAGACATTGAATGCGTCCCTCCGATCCATAGATAGTGGTGTAGATGGGGACGCATGAAGCAGCAGCATTTCTATGGTCTGAGTGGACTCATCAATGCTCTTCAATTTCTTCATTGGATCCTCCAAATTCCCTTCAAAACTCCACAGTGAATGTCCTTGAGATCGAGTGGTGGACTAACTTGTTGAGGACGGTCTTTGAACAGGTCATCGAAAGTAGATCGGATGAGAGTCAAATCATCTCTAGTCGGGTAGCTCCTTATTGAGTTAGTTTTGATTCGGTCGGAAGTTAATTAGATCGACAACGGATGAAGTAAGCCTAATGAGATGAAAAAGAAGGGCGATTGGAGATATATCTGACCGAGGTGAAAATCGATTGAAAAATGAACACCGAAATTGAGTCAAGAACTTATAAAAGTACCCTTTATAATTCAATATATTTTTAAAAAAGTTTAATATTTTTCATTGTGTAATTATAATTTGGGGAAGTCCGGAGCGCCAAAGTGACAAATTCCCGCCGGAGAACGGGTGGGGCCCGCCCCGACCCAAGTGGCAGTCACCATCAACCAATATCATAAAGGAAATTTCGGCTCGGGATTCGATCGCAATCTAATCTTTTCCATAACAAATATATTAGATACTAATTTAACCTAATCACACCATTTTGATTTAATTAAGTATATTAAACTACCAATTTGGTCGAGCGGGCAAACGCAATGCGGCGCACGTGGGATTAATTGCGCCTGCTCGACTGTTAAGTGTTAACTCAATAGTTAATGATTGCAATTAAGGTCGAGCAGAGGGGTTGCTTAAATAATTAATTAGAGGCTAAACATTAAAAAAAAAACGCTGTTGTTGTCTTTCTTAAAATATTAATTAATTGGTTCTTCTATCAAATTTTTTATAATTTCCAGGCAAATTAAATAAAAATACATGTCATAGATTTTTAAGGAAAATTTGAAAAAACTCCCCAACATTAATTGGGCTTTATATGCATACCCCAACTCAAAATTTCTTTGCATGCATTCCCTGATGGGATTGACAAGACAGTTTTATATTTTTTTTCAGTATAAAAGAGTAAAAATTCAATATACATTGTAAATATTTGAGTATAAATTGTCTGAAATTGAGTACTAGTTTAAGAAATTTGAGTATTATTTGAAAATTTTGATTATATATTGTTTCAGTATATAGTAAAAATTTTAGTACATATTGTAAAAATTTAAGTACGAATTGATTTAGATTAAGTATTATTTAAAGAAATTTGAGTATAAAATTTAGAAATTTAAGTATGTCAAGTTGCATCCACAACATCAATATTTTCACGAGGGGTCATCGAAATTTTATACTCAAATTTCTTAAATTAGTACTCAATCTCAAACAATTTATACTCAAATCTTTAGAATTTATATTAAATTTTCATTCTTTTATACTCAATCCATCAGAGAGTGAATGTAAAGAATTTATCAAGTGGAGAGTATATGCAAAGGTTAATTTGAGATTGGAGAGTTATTAACCAAATTTTTAATTCATTTCATCCTTTTAGAAATATAAACAAAGTACAGAATTTCTCTTAA
The DNA here is from genome assembly GCA_024364735.1 of Boesenbergia rotunda. NCBI lineage: Eukaryota > Viridiplantae > Streptophyta > Magnoliopsida > Zingiberales > Zingiberaceae > Boesenbergia > Boesenbergia rotunda. The sequence continues at coordinate 128,021 of JAGFNQ010000100.1, read as the reverse complement.
AGTGCATCAGATACAAAAATCGCGTAAAAAATATCCATATATCAGTAGAAAACAAAATGGAATTATTAAACTCCCAAAATAGAGAGGCTAATTAAATTAGCCTTTAATTAAACAATTGTCGGGATAAGTTAGGTGGTCACGTCTCCAGCATTAAGGTGCTTGTCGCATGACATGTACGTGGACCTTCCCCAGCCGCTGGTCCCTTCTTTCCTTTCCTCGATCTTCGTACTGTATCGTTTGATAATTAATTCCAGACTCAGTGAAACAGTTCAAAGTTTTTTGATTAGACAAACAAGGGAAGGACATTTTGCATTAATGACTGGATCATTATTTGATAATTATTCTTGTTAATCATCACGATCCTTATTAAATACCAGTTTGTTCAGTTTAAAAAGTGTTAAACAAAGTCATCGATGACAAGACTTGAGAGTTGACATTTTGACTGGTACAATGAATACTTGGCCGTCTCTCTACCTTTGAACTCTGCATGTCCTTTCGCAGCGCCTTCTATGCGCTTACTTTTTTTAATTACACAAAGCCCGTTAATTACCGTCACTCACGTTAATGATTTATAAGTATTGTTTTACAGTAACCAAAGTGGTTAACGTACGTTTTCAACGTTTCTTCAATTTATAATCACTTATAAGTGATGTTTTACAGTAACCAAAGTGATGTATAAACCTACAGTGATTTAATGTATTTAGTGGTCGTCTTATCGTACAGTAGTTGGTGTGTATCATTATTGCAAGAAACAAAAACAATAGTTTAAGTACCATCCAAGTCGTTTTTGCACGTTGAGAACTCACGATCGGCTTGATGATCTCTGCAAAATGCAAATCAGCAGTTGACTGAAGCACTAAATCTTATCAGAATTGACAGTTTATCCAAAGACAGCAGTTCCCTGAATGACAGCCATTTCGCCCCTTTCAAATTCATTATGATCGTCTCAGCATCTCACTGAAAAAAACTTGCACTAACAATAATCAATGCAAAAACGTAAAGACAGGGAGACATGTAAAAACTGGCAAATTTTGCTGCCACACACGGAAACAAATATGAACTGAACTGAAGAAGACTGTTTTTGCTTCAGTAAGTGAGATTGGGTCTGTTTCGGATGGCTCCAAAGTCCTTTCTTTGTTGGTGATCTCATGGCATTAGCATTTTGTCAGACCAACGTGATGCACTGCAAAGAGTGTACGCCACAATAACAAGCTATATATATATTATTCAAATATTTGTGACTGGCTACGTGTACCTTTCATTCATTCAAATTCTCCACATCCAGAGTTCCTAGCTGTATACTTTTATGCTGTTCTATCATTAATCGGACTTATTCACTGATATAAGCACAAGAGATTGCAAGTAAGTTCAGTGAACTAATACGAAGCCCAAAGTCGCCAAGGAAGAATTCGTGGTTGGAAATGTAAATGAAAATTAAGAGGTGGATGGATGCGATTTCATTGTGCATATGAGAATTTTAGAGCATCTCCGATGATTAGAATTCTAAATAAGTATTTTTATAATTTTTAATAGAGAAAAATATATTTTGGGTACCAAACTTGATACAAAATAGACGATTCTGATACTAAAACTTTTGAAAATACCTTTTTAGTCTCAAAGTTAATACTTTATTTTTATTTTAATCTAAGGTTCACTTTTTCAATTGTTTTATAGTGTTAAAGTTTTAAAAAATAAAAATTAAAAACCACTAGGGTTCACTTTTCCAAAATTGAAAAAATCGAAAACCTCTAAGATTCATCTTCCAAATTGGATTATAGTATTTAAGCTAAACAAATTAAAAATTGAAAACCCCTAGGGTTTACCTTCCCAATTGGGTTATAGTGTTCAATTATATTTTTTTTTAAAAAAAAGGACTTGAGGCGTCTACCATTGCATAGTCTTAATATTGTTACTTTTAAAATTTAGACTAAAAAAAAAGTAAACACTCAACTTTGGAACTATAATAGTCTATTAAAAAATTTGGTATCGGAATCGTTAATTTAATATCAAGTTTGGGACCCGAAAAATAGGCGTCACATTTTTAATATATATCACATCATAAACATAAAAATCTGCTACTCTTTCTAGCTATAATAAAAAAACACTTTACAAACATCAAACCTCATTGTTAGTTATTCTATCTCCGCTCACAAGGTTAATTTCGAGGGAAAAAGCAGCTTTGAAATTTCATTACTGTTCTTAAACTAAAATCTCAAATCTCATGCCCATAATGGTTTGAGTTTTTTTGTTTCACAAACATCTCCAAAAACCTTGTCAGAGTTTAAAGCAGTCAATAAGTTTTTTTTTTTTTGTAATTTTTAATATACCACATCATAAGTATAAACATCTACTATTCTCTACACAATCGAAAAACCTTTATATAAATTTTTTTATGGGTCCTACATTATAGATCACATATATAATTTTCATTTAATATCACTATATAATTTTCATATAATATTTTAAATAATTATAATCACTAATTTAATTGATTTATATTTTTTATTGATAAATTAATTAATTTATATTTTTAAATTTAATTAAATTTATTATTTTCATTTAATATTTTAAATAATTATATCTTTAACAAGATTTTTAATTTAATTTAGTTTATAATTTATATTTAATATTTAATTAAAATTTTAATTTCATTATAGTCGTTTATATATTTTTAATTTATCAAAATATTTATTTCGAAATAAATGAATACAACTTTAATCATTACTATTTGTTCGTGAAATAAAATATTATAATTAATTTATTTAAATTAATTTTTTAATTATTTTGGAAGGTCAAATATGCAACATTATTCTATCTTTTATTATTGGCTCCATGTCAAATATATAATATTATTGCATCATTTATTATTGGCTCCACTTCCAAGAGAAAAAATTAGGTATGTCTCGTCGTATTGAGTTGTCTCGGTCTCGTGCACGTGGTCGTAGACGACGATCACGGGGGAGACCAATGGAGTCAGTGAGGGATTCGAGTCAGGAGATTGAGAGACCCACCAGGGTGGAGCCGACTAGTCGGGAACAAGCTCACTAGGACCTTTTGGGTGAGCTGAGACCTCCACCACTAAGAGTACCTCCATCGTATCTGACAACAGTTCCAGTAGTATCACTAGAGCTGTCAAACGGGCCAACCCGTGGCGGGGCGGGCCGGCCATTTGGCGGGGCGGGGGCGGGTCGACCCGTCATCTAGGCGGGTTGGAAAATCCCCAACCCAACCCAATCCAAGGCGGGTCGTGGGTTAGGCGGGCCAACCCGCGGGCCCATCAAAATATTTTTAAAAAATTAAAAAAATTAAAAAATATTCATATATTTAGATTTCATCAATCAAATATATTATGAAATATATTTTTTAAATATAAATGGATACAAACGAGTACTCATGTGATAAAAAATATTATTTTTTATTTCAAAATAATAACAAAAAAAGATAATAAATTGTCATAAAACTTGACTAACATGTGATTCTCAACCCGCGGGCCAACCCAAGCCCGTCGCGGGCCGACCCGTGCGGGTCGCGGGCCTAGGCGGGTTGGCCCGCGGCGGACTTGGGTTGCTTAAATTCTAACCCAACCCGCTTAAATTGATTGGCGGGGCGGGCCAACCCGACGGGCCCAACCCAAATTGACAGCTCTAAGTATCACTAGTGGCAGATTCAGCAATGCCACCAGTAGCAGTCCCTACAGTGCCATCAGTGGTATCCCCTACTCAAACGGGCTGAATTCTAGACGGAGCTCGGATTCCGTTATTGGTAGCGTATGTGAAGGTCGTTTCACACTGTTTTACGAAGAACCAGATCCATATGTTGCTCGTGCTTGGCTAGAGACATTGGAGGGCACCTTCAGCTATATGACTCTCATGGACATAAAGAAGGTAGAGTTGACTACTAATCACCTTCGAGATTAGGCAATCACTTGGTGGAACATGCAGAAGACTATTATCCAGTCGTGTTTCATATGACCCGACTTCGGGAGTTTCTTAGTCTTCAACAGAGAGATCGCACAGTTTTGGAGAATGAAGCAAAATTCAATCGCTTGGTGAAATTTTGTCCTCAGTTGGTGCTGACGACAATGAGCGGACGACATAGTTCACGCATGACCTCACTGTGTATATTTAGTTACAGATGTCTGGACGGGCTCCGACTTCTTATCGGGAGGCTTTGGACCGGGCTCTACATATAGAGATGACACAGCATCGGTTGTATGGTGATAAACAGAAAGGTAAGCAACCGGTTCAGGATTCAGTAGTGACTCAGAAACAGCAAAACATTTGACAGAAGCGCAGAAGCAGCGACCAGAGTATGCAGGAGAGTTCTGGGCCTTATCCTCGCCCCCAGAAGTCTGGACGGTTCTCAACAGAATCATCCCAGGATTCCTAGAAGACCCGGAAGTCTATTACCGGGGGGCACACTATTTTCACTGTGGATCTAGAGACCACAGTAAACCAGATTGTCCTCTAGAGCACCCTATATGTTATTACTGTAAACTTTCGGGTCATAAGAGTTGAGGGTGTGCATTGAAGGCTCAACATAAATCAGCCGCAGTTACTCCCTAGGGAGGCCGGTCGGGACAGCAGAGACCACAAAGAGGAGGCCGTTAGACTTAGACGTCGACCCGACAGTAGCAGGCAATACCTTCACCAGTTCAGAACTACTATATGCCTGGGCATGAGCGTGCCCCCACACCAACGGAATCTCAGTATTTTATGACGGGTCATACTATCAGGAGTCATACCCAACATAGCAGTCTGCAGTTTATCAGCCTCAGTAGTCGACTGGAGCTTCAGTTTATCAGTCTCAATAGTCTGTTGGGCCTTCTGTATATCGACCTCAGCAGACTGCCGGACCTTCAGCTTCTCGGCCTCAATAGATTTTAGCATTGCCACCTCCAGCCCCAGAGACAGGTCGAGTATATGCAATCACCAGAGAGGAGGCACAGCGGGTCGAGGGATCCGTCTAATGTGGTATGATTTCAATTTATGCATTTCCTGCTGAATTGCTTGTTGATATCGATAGTTCCAGTTCTTTCATATCTCAATTGTTCATGGAAAAGATCAGTAGGTTGCCTACCCTTAGACCACAATGTCTGTTAGTGTCTCTGCCATCCGGTGAGATTTTTGATATCACATAGGAGGTCAAGGGATGTCCATTGGATTTTGTCGCTTATACTCTCACTGTGGATTTGTCAATTCTCGAGATAGTAGAGTTTAACATTATTCTAGGCATGGACTCGTTGGTGGCCTATCATGCCACGATCTATTGCCAAGCGAGGGTTGTCAAGTTTCAACCTCTAGATCAACCTTCGTGGGAATTCATTGGCACTAGAGATGATAGGATTTCGATTATCTTTACGCTTCAGGTTTAGAAGCTTATGTCATATGGATGTCAAGATTTTCTATTATCATTGATCAGCATTGATGACAGCAACAGTCCTCAGCTCTCGGATTTCTAGTGGACCGAGAATTTTTGGACGTATTTCCAGAGCTGCTTCTTGGTTTGCCTCCCATAAGGCAAGTGGAGTTCATAATCGAGTTGATTCCGAGAATAGCACCGACATCAAAGGTTTCGTATCGTATGGCGCCTAAGGAGTTAGACGAGCTAAAAGTTTAGCTTCAGGAGTTTCTTGACGGGGGATTTATTCATCCTAGTGTTTCACCATGTGGATCTCCAGTGTTATTTGTGAAAAAGAAGGAAGGATCTTAGAGATTATGCATCGACTACAGATAGCTGAATGCAGTAACAATCAAGAATAAATACCCTCTACCACAGATTGAGGATTTATTTGATTAGTTGAAGGATACGTCGATATATTCCAAGATTGATCCGTGTTCTGGATATCATTAGTTGAGGGTCAGAGACTCAGATATTCAGAAGACAGCGTTCCACACCCAATATGGGCACTACGAGTTTTTAGTGATGCCATTTGGGTTTACCAATACTTGGGCAGTGTTTATGGATCTGATGAACTGGATATTTTGGAAATCTAGATCAGTTCGTCATAGTTTTCATTGATGATATTCTGGTGTTTTCCTGTTATAAGGAGGAACATGCACGCCATCTTCGCATCATCTTGGAGACACTCCAACGGTAGTAGTTGTATACGAAGTTCAGCAAATATGCTTTCTAGTTATTTCCTGTGGGTTTTCTCGGACACATAGTTTTCAATAGAGGTGTCTCCATAAATCCCCAGAAGATCGAGCCCGTGACCAATTGGGAGCAGCTGAAGTCAGTTCAGGAGGTGCGTAGTTTTTTGGGATTGGCTGGTTATTATCGACGATTCGTTGAGGGATTTTCTAGCATTACTACACTGTTGACATGTCTGACTAGAAGGGTGTGAAGTTTGTTTGAACGGGGGCTTGTGAGACCAGTTTAAGGGTGTGAAGTCTGGTTGGAATGATTGTCTTGTTATGTTTCTATAATCCTATGTTTTGTGTCGTGTGATACGTGGATGTAATTAGGTGTTGGTTGGGAGTTCTGGTTGGATCTAGACTTGGAATAAGGATTAATTATATAAACGTGATCATTAGGGTTACTCTTTTGCAATTAGTAGTTAATTTAGTTATTTTAATATTTTTTATAAATAGCTAAACTTTAATTTCATATTGACATAGGACTTTGATTCGGAATCATTTGGTTGAATGCGAGGAGGTTCACTCTGATAGATTCTACAATTAAGGTGGATATCTCTCCTTTGTTTCCTGTAGATTATTGAACTTAAATGCATGTCTGTTTTATTTTCGAATAAGGTTGCTTTATCTTATTCTTGTTCTTTTGTTATCATCTTTTGATACTTTCGTTGCTTGATCTTTGAGTTACACAAATTTATGTCCATACAGTCTCGTTTATTAATTTTTTGTTCCATAAAGTATCGCTTGTACGTGAATACTTAGGAACGATCATTAAACACAACTAGGGTTTTGGTTGGTATTAGAGATTTTCTACCCAGTAGATTAGTTGCATGTTTAGTGATTCGGGTATTTATTTATTGTATTGTTGCATACTTGTTACTTGGTTGATTGTGCATTTTGTATCATAGACCATATCTGCATAGTTGCATGCTGACGAGTATAGACTGACATATGGTTAAGTCGTCGTCAGTCATTTAGTTGTTCTGCCCACTCAACCACTCATAGTGGTAATTGCTAGAGTGCAAGCAACTGTCATGTTATGTCATACTTGACCACTCTTGGGTATTGGATGTTGGAGTTGTAGGCAAGTAGTTAACACCCTCACCGTTATTTTCGAGGGATACCAGAGTTATTGGTGGCTCCTCCTTTTTTGGATTTTTTAGAGTAGTTGGCTCCCCAACATCCTGTCTACTCAACCACTTATAGTTGTGGTAATTGTTGGAGTGCATACAGTTGTCACAATCCTACCCACTCGGCCTCACAGATGTGATGTGAAGACGGCTTGACTAGCGTCAGTGGTAACTCATGTCATTGCATCATTTGCATTTATTGCATTTTGTATTTTATTGTGTTTGTTGCATTTATATGAGCTATCATTATTGCATTTGATTGTCATACATACATGTCTTATTATTGCACTATCATTTTATTTTACACATGACTAGAAATTATCTTGTTGTTTGTTTTTATCGGAAACTGTATACTGTTGATATCTACTTGCTTGATATACTTTTTATTATGCCTTGCATTTATTTGCTATTATACCCATAGAGCCCGCCCGAACTCACCACCTTCACCATCTACTTTTATTTCAGGTAGTAGTTAGATGTATTTCTTGGAGCCAGGAGAGAATGCAGTTACCAATCTCATAGTGTCGATTCCTTTTGGAGTTTTTCAGTATTTATTTTATTTCAGCATTTACTTTATTTTCACACTTTCATTATTTTCGCATTTACTTCATTAGACGGGTATTTATCTTCTCAGTAGACTTATGTATAGTCTGGTGTGTTGGTCTTTGTATTTAAATTTGAGTTTTAATTTGAATATGTACTCTCTTTTAATTCTATCTTTCATATCGATAATAAATGCGTGGTTGTGGAGCTTATTTTACTATTGTGATGTCAGCCGTCTGAGGTTGTGCTATATTGTCAAGCCCCGAGAAGCCGCTGTCCGATACCGACCAAACAGCTTCACCCTCGACCGGCGGACAATCCGAAAATCTTACCTCTGCGACCCTCTCAGTCCGCCTGTACCACAGCTGATAGTGCTGGAACAAGCCACTGAACCAAAAAGAAAATGACGTCGATGAGAAAAGCTGTGTACCGGTACGACTTACGACAAAACAAATAGATACAAAGGTCTCTATGGCACATAAAAGTACAACTATACCGCTAGGAAGAAACGACACATCAAATCCAGAATACAGCAACGGAAATATAATGAAAGAATAAACAGAAAAGAGTACCAACATGTACTAACATCAAATACAAGAAAAACCTCGGAATCGTCTCGAGACACGTTAAATAGAACGGGCCACCAGACACTCCAGGCGTTCATTCTGAAATAAAAAACAAGGCTAACGGTGTGAGTTCATAGAACTCAGCGAATACAAATATCTGATATGCATAGTAAGCTATATTAGCAGAAAGAGTTAAGCTGGCAACAGTATCAAGTGTAAAAGCAGGAAATGCTAAACTAGAATACCGAGAGAAAGAAAAAAAATGATACATACCGGTGTCAGATTGACCTGAAGATATAAAGGTCCAAATACCATACGAGCAATGTAAGGTCACCAGACTCTATGTAAACATACCTCCTGAAGGTGCAGGTCAAATATATGCTATAACTAGAAACCATAAGTACGAGCAAATGCAATAACGCAAACAACAACAACTATGCTAAGATGCACCAAGTGCACATTATAACAATGACACGTGTCACTCTCTTGGCGCGCTCTGACTACTGCTATATTGGGTAGCCAAGACACAGGACAGCCTAGCACCTATAACCGTTTAACCAAAAGCACCCGTGGGGATGCATGAAAAACGAACACACCTGGGACTATGCATAATGCATGAGAAGCCAACTCACCTGGGGCTATGCAGAATGCATGAATAGCCAATGTACTTGGGGCTATGTAAGATGCATGAATATCCAACGCACCTGGGGCTATGTGGAACGCATGAATAGCCAACGCACCTGGGGTTGGGTTATGCAAGATGCATGAATAGCCAACGCACCTGGGGCTATGCGGAATGCATGAATAGCCAACGCACCTGGGGTTATGCGGAATGCATGAATAGCCACACACCTGGGGGCTATGTAGGATGTAAGGCATGTCTGATGACCCGTCTTAACCACTCGGAAACCAGGGGTCGCCTAAGTATACCTCTACTCTTTTGACATGGCTGATGACCCGTGTTCAACCACCAGGAAGCCAAGAGTCGTCCGTACACGCATGATACCGACGTGATGCATGATACCATCTCATTCAACACTTCCTAACTAATCCTACAATCATCAACTTAATACGTAGGGGTCCAGGATTAATCACGTACTATATCCTAGCCCTAGTACTGGGTGTAGGTATCCTATCACTAATCTAAAATACACAACAACATGCGATAATAAACAAAGGTAAGGAGGTCCAACCTCGTAGCAATACAGAAATAATCCTATTATCTAATCAAACAACGAATATCAAGTGTAAATAGACGGAAGTAGGAAGTAAATAAAACTCTACTACTATTATAACTAATATGCATAAAACTGTGACAATATCTAAATAGATAAGTCAGAAGTATCCGCCTTCAATGAAGAAGTTTTAGTATAAAAGAACCCCATTCGCGATTCCACAACCAATCAACGACCTGTGCCATAGAGCACAATTTATTTAGTTACTATCATATAAAACATAAAAACTGAAACAATCCCCCTAAACCATGGTCAAAGTCGCCCAAGGTTTTAGCGTCACCCTAGAGCTAAAGGTGACTCACGATAAGATCAATTAACCCAACCACTACCAGCTAATTCCAAGTAGAGTTCTTATCATCAACCCAGCATTAGGCAAACATATCATGGTAGACCAAACGCCCAGCCAAGGTTCCCCATGCAGCAACTTCCTAATCCAAATGAACAGAATAGATTCCACAGATCAACCTATCTAGTCCTCAAACACAGAATTTAACCTTCACATGCTATAAAATACATAGGAACAATTAAAACAAATCAGGATCAAAAACTCCACAAGCTAGAAAAGTGATTAATCTAACAGATCCAAGACAGAGCATGTTCGATCCCAACTCAAACACGGAGGATGTTCTAGTTAATCATTCCAACATGAATCCAATCAACAACGAACACATCCTCAGAATAGGAATTCATGGCCACAACCCACCCACACTCCAGTTCTATAATCCTAATCAGAACGCGAAGCCTAACACAGAGAGCTCATGGCCAATCCAAAATCGCAAATCCGATTGATCTATAAACTACAAATTCGAAACAAAATACGATTGGAATCTAAACATTCAAGAAGAATTCGAATGGAACCCTACCAATCCAGTGATTTCTAACATCCAACACAAGAAATCAATTCCAAACAAAGATGTAACCATTCAAAAACAGATCAAATCATCAACCACTTCCTTACCCGGATTGACGCCGACAGGAGGATCTCTGCTCAGATCCGATCAGCTCAGCATCTTTGGTGATCCTCCTCGTCTCCGGCAGCCCTCACAGCTCGAATCAGAGCCGTATTTTCGACGCCCCTCTAGATCAGCCGCAAGAACCGAGGTCACCAATAGACCGGAGAAAACAGATGGCATCAAAGATCGAACTAAGAACCAAGAGCTTACCAAGTTAAGAACAGTCGTTAACGGAAACCCTCTGTCCCGCCACCGGCCCTGTCTTGCCGTGCACGAAACCCTCCCCCCGCTCATCGCCGCTAGAGAAAAGGTGAGGAGAAGGATCAAAGGTCGCAGAGAAGAAGAAGGAGTATGCTACCGGCTTCAGCGTTCTGCTCGAGCAGAGGGGAGATCGAGATCGCGTGGCTTAAGCAAAGAAAAGAAGAGAAAGAAGAAAGGGGAAGAAGATTTAAGCTAAAGCTATTTTATAAAAAGGCCCCTCGCTTATGGAGAATCCTATCTGCACCCTCAACATTAGGGCTTTAAGCAAATTAATCCCCTTAAACTTCTGGTATTTTACATATATTTTGTGAGAGATATGTATAAATGTCCTAGATTGTCTGTCGTACAGGGAATATGCTGTTCGTTTTTCGAGTGAGAATGAGCCTCTAGGGGCGTGACAGGGACGCTCGTCAACCACTTGTTGACTCTGCCTCCCGACTGACTGGAACACTCGGAGTATGTATTACCTAACTTAGTATCCTCTCGGTTTCCGCAAGACATCCTCTCGGGAGTTCTTCTTGACTCAGCGTCCACTTAAGGGCAGTCAGACGCTTCTTCCCGACTCGACGTTAACTCGGGTATGCCCCTCAACCACTCATTAACTCTGGCTTCAGACTAACTGGAGCACTCGGAGTACAAGCAGTAACCCTAAACCCTAATCCTAAGCAGGTCAAACCATGTCAAATAAATAAACTTTTCTTGGTAACATTTTGACGATAACAGACTTGCAGTATTGATAATCATTTTCCGGAACAATAAAACTTAAGTGGAGTACAAGCAGTAACCCTAAACCCTAATCCTAAGCACAACCACTACAACAAATTTGACTTATCGCAGCACGGTGCATAATCTGATTAACAAGGTGTGCATGGAGCATAATCTGGTTAACAAGGTATGCATAAAGCCAGCTGATTCTGAAACTAGTTGGTTTGAGCTGAGTTGTTTAGATAAAACCATTCAGATGTATGCCCCAAATGCATCATTTTGTGTAAACACGAGATTTCAAGTTTTGTGTTCCTTCCCCAAGTATGGTCGTTTTCATTTGTCCACCTTCTTTCCCTTCTCTCGTCCGAGTACATATATGTTTTTGATTTTCTTCCTTCCTCTTCGTCTCTCTATCTCCCCTTCCCCTCCCTTTGTGGTGAATATTTGTTAGTCCATTGCTGTATGTTTGCTGAAGCAGTTTAAATGTTTTGTGAACTGCCTATGAAAAGAAAGTAAAGAAGGAAAGTATGTCTGATCCCATCTAAATATGGTAAGATTCGACATGAACTCATTTCATTGTTAACCAGGAAAAATGACAATAAAAGGTAAAAATATACCAACGAAGGATATTAAATTCCATGATTAACGGTAAATTAGTAAAACAAAAGTTAGTTAATTTTATATTAAAGACTGCGGCGGCTGCAAAATGTCGTAATATTGCCGACGATTCTATCGGGCTTTTAATCAAACACTTGCAATTCTTGCGCATTTCTAGCTAATTGTATTGGGAAAGGCTGGGCCGATCTCGGACCGAGAACTGCACCGGAGACGCGATGTTGAATTGCCACGACAGATACGGCGCCTCCCCGTTGTCAGCCACGTCATCGTACAAGGTCAGCGATGAGCTGCTCTTGATGGCGGACGAAGCGTAGCAGCTCCACGGCGGCTGGTGCTGCCGGTGGTGGTAACCAAACTCCCCGGCAACCGGCGACGACGAATGTGGCGCCGTGGACGCCGCCGCACGGCGCTCTTCCTTCTTGAAGCGAATGCCGCAGGCGTTGCACAATGACTGCGCCAAATCAAACCAATTAGACAAATGTTAAGTATTCGATAAATAAGATGTATTGGCAAAATGCAAGGTCGCGTTGTGACTAATTACTTTCGGTCCGCGCGGTCCATTTCTCCACAATGGCGTGGAGGTGGTGTCGCAGTTGGCGCACCGCCGAGCGAAGAGCTGCGGGTCGCCGCCCAAAGCCGACCCTCCACCGTTCGGCGACGCATTCGATCCCATGGAGGAGTTCTTGGACCGCGACCGGATATCCCACATGCACGACGATGGCCGTTGGATCTTGCCGGAGGATTCCGATGTCTTGCGCTCTGTTTGACGCGTGGAAGGGGTGCCCAGCGAAAGGGTACAGTCCACCGACGAAGGCGAAGAGCAGCCGGAATACTCGTCCCAGTCACAGCCTTCTTGCATGAACTGCTGCGTCGTAGTGGCCGGATAAAGAAACGAGGAGGAGGCACCGCCACCGCTCTGATGTCCGCACTGGTGCAGCATAACTTGGGGAATGAAGAAAGACAAGAACTAATAAATCGGAAACAGAGGGGATGGGGAATATCGAAGCAGCAGAATGTGGGAGCTCTTTTATAAACGGAACAGAGCACGCAGTACTGCGCCTGGGAGGAAGACTAGCATCGGGATGGAAAAAGTGAAGATTAATAGTGCGTGTTTTGAATAGGGAAAAGGGCTGTATATATAGAATGCAGCGGCAGCCTATGATGATGCTTTGGGGCATAAATTAATTAACAATGTCGGCAAGTAGGAGATCCTGCTCTGTCGTTCCTCACGCTGTGAGATGCTGGACAAATTAATGGGATGAAGTATTATACTTTGAATACTAAAATGCATGCTTTGCACGCAGCAGCGGCAGTTGGTGTTTCCTCCGGGATGGGTCACTCACCGTGAGCGGGTGGATGGCTTCCTCGGGCCTTGAGAGCGGGCAAGAGATCAGAGAGAAGCAACTAATTGGCGTTGTGCGTGGTTGCCGCTTGCTCTGCTCTGCGCTGCTCTACGCTGCGCTGCTACTTCTGATACGAACACTGCCAGAACAACGACGTATGCGCTGGGTTGGCTGTACGCCAGAACAACGCGATGGGTGATGACACGGCGGTGGTGTCACCGTCTTAAGAGGCGGAGGCGCTGCAAACATGGCGATGCCGGTCAGAGGCGACACATCGCGTTGGTCATCGGGCAGTCAAAAGAGGCGGAGGCCACTGACTCGCGGAACAGTCTTCCACGCATGCAATGCGACCTAGCACTAGCCACGTGATCATCCCTGCCCCTCACGTGACGCTCTACGTCGGAAATATGCACAGAAAATAAAAGAAAAAAGAAAAAGCAAAGAGCCGAAAATAAAAAGAAGAGATAAATGACGGGCTGCCAATCATTCTTACGATCTACTGCTGTGAGTCTCCTACTCTTTTCAAATTCTACAAGTCAAAGGTCGAAAGGAGAAAGCTCATGGAGGTGGAGCCCAAGAGGACGAACATGCTGATGATCAGCATCAGGAGATCGTCGTGAAAAAGTTTGTTCCGACAGAAGCGGACACGTCTGGAGATTGGAGATACATGGAGCCATGGGGAGAGATACGATCGCTCGCTAGCTGTGGCATCATCCTAGCCTACCAAATCCAATCGTCGCGAACTACGAGCGTCGCGGCGGACCCGAGAAAGGGAGCTCGGAAGCGAGCAAAAGAGAGCGACCGAAGTCGCCGATTCGAGCATCATCATCCCCCTCGCTTTCTTGACCACCACCACTGTGGGCATCTGTACGCGCGGCGGTCGCAGGCGCGCCCTGTGTATGACGTCGTCATGAGATGGCTTGGTTGTGATGGGATAGACGGTTTGGGATGGATGGGCGGCAACCGCCAACTGGCTCCGCGGCTAATTCAAAGAGTAGTAGTTACGGTTGCAGTAGGTTTTCCCAGCGAGATGTGACCGGTCGTGTGAGGTGGATGGTGGTCCCGGGAGTAACGTAACGTTACCGATTTACGCGTGGCGGTCATGGTGTTGGCCGCGAAGACTGTCTCCGTCTTAATTAACGCTGGCGACGCCGAGCCGGGAGTGACCTGAATTTTAAGCTCAAGCTCGGTCCGTCACAGCCCAGCCCAACCCAGCCCAGCCTAGCCTTGTCCCCTGTCTCCATCGGCTTCTTATGTTATGGGAATAAGTATTAACAATTTCTCTTCTCGCTGTCGCTGCATTTAGGCATTGCATTGGCTGCCTTATCCAATGTCCTGTGGTCGTCGGAGTTGCCATCTCGGAAAGGGAGCTCGATGCTGTAGGGTGAAGGTGGTCGTCATATCGGGAAGGGAGGTCGGCGCAGCAGAGAGAAGGATCGGTAACATCGCCAACCACCTATCACCTCTACCTTCCACTTCACCCCCGCCTTCGATCGTCCGGCAAGCGACCGCTTCAACGGGCAACAGTTACCATAGGGTCCATGGTCAGGTGTCGACGCGAGAAGCGACGTGGAGGTCGGCCTGCGACGACTCCGGAAAGTTTAGAGTTGGTTCTGCTATGTTCATTTATGAATCTGAAAAACGTTTCTCTTTTTCTTTGTTTTGTAAGTTTAGAGTTGGTTCTGCTATGTTCATTTATGGTAAATCCCGGAGAGTAATTTATCCTTGTTCAGATACTGGCTCGAAGGCGTACAACATGCTTGAACAAAGAATAGTTACTAATTGGCTTCTTTGAAACCTAAGTACGTAGTGTCTATTGTGTCTTACAAGATTGATGCTACTGAGTTTCTTAGTTTGATACATGTTCCTACTTTATGAATCTGATAATTCTTAAGGAAATTTGTTTAGATTGTAGTGTTGAATGAAAGATTTGCTGAAAGTATTGGTTATGCAGTGTTCTTTGTTAAGAATACTAGTGCTAGCTCACTCAATACTGTTTTCACACTACAACAAATATGACTTTCCGCAGCGCGTCATCAACAGCGCACAATTATAGTGTGCTGTTAATAATAGTTATTACGGCGCGCCTAATTAAGTGTATTGCGGATAGTAGTTCATATTTTAGTATTAACAGCGCACAATTTTTTCGCAGCGCACACGGAGTGTACGCCGCTAAAAGGTTACTCATCATAAACCCGTGCCCGCGCGTTTCGTCCGTCGCGCTAGGTTTCTCTTCCCCGACGCTTGCTCCTCTCTTCCCCGCCACGCGCGCAGATAGGTTTTCTTCCCCGACTCTGCTCCTCTCTTCCCCGCCACGCACGCAGATAGGTTTTCTTCCCCGACTCTGCTCCTCTCTTCCCCGTCGCGCAGATAAGTTTCTCTTCCCCAACGCTGCTCCTCTCTTCCCCGCCGCGCAGACTGGGTGGGATTTTCCGCCTCCAGGTGGGTTTTCTGCGCTCTTACCTCCCCTCGCGCACACCGCCTCCCCTCGCCGCGCCTCCCTTCCCCTCGCCGCGCACCGCCTCCCCTTTACGCGCCTCCCTTCCCCTCGCCGCGCACCGCCTCCCCTCGAGCAGCCCCTCGGTTGTACCCTGAGAGTGAGTTTGGTAAACTTGCAATTTTCTTTTGATTGCGTCCTGTGTTGTAGAATAAACTCTTTGCTCGGGTCAATGAAGATTTTTTTTTTAATCAATGGGATCGATGTGGGAAAAAGCTTTGTCTGGCTCGTTCTTAACACGTCCTTCTTACAACTAGGGTAGGCTTCTTTTGGGAGAGGGAGTCTTCTTCCATCAAGTTGACAGTTAGCTTGATCAGCATATGGTTTTGGTTATCTGGGATTCCATTGTTAGTAATTCTTGTTCAGTTTCTTGTTGCTGGGAGTTTCCCTAGTCTTCAAAAAGGAAATCGTATGGCTCTGTTGACGGCTTCGGTTCTCCATTTTTATTCAAAATAGGGCACTGTTCTATTAGCCAATACCTTGAATTGCAGGCACACACGAAAGAAGATCTTCATGATATGTCTCAACGAAACGGTGCTTCTCTCGATTAGTTCTTTGATTTTTTTTTTAAATCTCTCTTTTCTTTTCACTTGTTTATAGTTAACCTTTTGCTTTCAACCAGTAGAGCATTAAATTTAGTTTGGGACAATGACTTACTTTGACTCATTAAGGAACCTTGAAGAAGGTTTTTAGGTTAAATTATATTCTATTATGTCCACTTGTTGCATCACTTTTCCGATTCCTTGGTGAAAGTTCTGTATTTGATTTTTTATCGGAGTTCACTCTGTATTAAGCCCCTTTGCTAGTTTGCTTCAGTAGCTGATGTTTACCTTTTCACTTATTGAAGGGATTTGAATATCTTTGATCTTTCTGTAACTTTTAGAAAATTTTGGGCATCAGAGGGTTTCTTAATGGTGTTATGTGGAGAAATACATCACCATGCTAATCATTTGCCAAGGAAAATAACCATTGCATGTAGACTGCCTTTCTTGTTTTCTGGTTAAAAGCTTACCTGTAAAATTATGGGGACTAGAAATTAAAAACCTTTGTTTTTGCACACTATGGATAATAAAGTTTGCCTATCTAAACATGAAAGTTGATTTACTGGAAAGACATTCTAGAGAAAAGGATAGAGGTGGGATGAAGTATGCCATTCTCAACATAAGTTAGATATATTTTTCTGTTTAATCTGCTATTCATAATGTCATAATATGTTGGGAAACTTTCTATTTAGTGATTGCATTTGCTGTGCTCTTCAATGTTCATTCTAATAGTAACCCTTTTCTGCTTTTCTTAGTTCTTACACGTTATATCCTAAGTCACATGCTTGTTGCCACTGCAATAATGTGTTTTTTCTAAAGGATCACCTTAAAGTAGGTAAATCAAGATTCTGAGAAAGGGTTATGTTGTCTCAATGCATAATAGGTGAAAACTAAATATAAAATGTGGAAAGAGAAATGTTTCTTCAATCTCTTCCATGTTAAATGAAATTTTCATTTATTTTAATAGTCAATGCCTCAGAACCCGTTCTGTCGATTTAGTATGAGTACCTTCTTATGCTTAAGAGCTACCATTCTTGGTATTGAGGGAGATTTAGTACTTCTAGTTAGAATCATTTATAAGAGAAATAAAGAAATAGGTTTTCTTACTTCAATGCAGATTCATCTGAAACTATCGCATGACATTTCATGCTTGTCTATTTCATTTCAGTATCCTGAGAGAGTTTATTCTAATTTTCTTCTCCTTTTGATAACCACTACTTTGTTCTGTCATTCCTTACGTAAATTCGTTACACATGCCTAAGTACATGTGTACATGATTCATAGTTGTTGCCTTACACTCATGGACTCCTAAAATTACTATGCAGAGCCTCAATGCAGAAATTCCTTTTCTACTTGCTACTTCTGTTATTTTGAATGCATCTGTAACTTTTGTGGGACATGGATACTTTTTATTAGCTAGATCAGTTGCTATCAAAACGAGAATTAATTCTTTGTTGTTTTTGTTAATTTTAAATTGATACTGGCTTTTAAGTTATATGGGTTATAGTTAACTCATAATTCCTTATACTGACTGTTTGCTGATACTAAATAAAACTTTGGTGCTTATGATTCCAATCAGAGATATTTTCGAAATTCATTTCTTCTCTGTTTCATTGGTATTCAACTCAGAAACAGAAAGATGAAAGACAAAGCGTTGAACAGATATTTGAGAAATTTGGTATCCAAGATGAAATTATGTGAGTTTTAATTCACACTCTTGTACTTAAACAGGGTGGTCTAATTATTAGTGATTCATTCAACCATAATTCCATCGTCAATGGTGCTCGAGCTTCTGGTGCCACAGTTTTGGTTTTCCAACACAACAGTAAGCTCTGCACATTGAGCACGACATTAAGCTTTTCTCGATTTGATTAAGTTGTTGAAGATTTGATGTTACTGAGCTCCACAGAATTTTATCAAAGGTTTATTTTGGATGGACAGGTCCATCTCAGTTGGAAGAGTTACTGAGAAAGCAGAAGATAGTTAAGGGGGCAGCCTGACACTGGCAAACCATGGAAGAAGATAATGGTCATTGTGGAAGGAATATACAGTATGGAAGGAGAGTTCTCTAAGCTGCCTGAGATAGTAGTTATCTGCAAGAAGTACAAGGTTTGTCAAAGTCCCATGTTGA
This sequence comes from Boesenbergia rotunda, assembly GCA_024364735.1. Lineage (NCBI taxonomy): Eukaryota > Viridiplantae > Streptophyta > Magnoliopsida > Zingiberales > Zingiberaceae > Boesenbergia > Boesenbergia rotunda. The sequence goes on along the minus strand of JAGFNQ010000100.1, from coordinate 109,360 downwards.
GATTCTACTCTAGTACATATTCACCATTTTCTATCCTCTTAACCGCATTTATTTAGCAAATAAATTTGATTCTTTTCCTACATGTATGGAGTTTCTCTTCGTGCAGTAACAGCTATTGTTTGTCTGGGTCAGGCATACATATATTTGGACGAGGCACACAGCATAGGCGCTGTTGGAAAATCTGGCAGAGGTGTATGTGAGCTCCTAGGGGTGGATCTAGCTGATGTTGATATCATGATGGGAACATTTACCAAGTCATTTGGGTCTTGCGGAGGCTATATTGCAGCTTCAGAGGTTTAATTAAGCTTTCGGTTTTGTAGGGTATTATGTTTAATTAAGTTATCACAAAACCGAGAAACATCTGATTATCATTGTAAAACAGAATTCGATACTAACTGAGCATGTGCTACATGATGTATCAAAACTTGCTCTGTACTTGTGAGAATTTGTGTATGCAAATTAAATATTAGGAATTGTCTTTCTTTGCTTTATTATACAATATGTTCGATATAACTGAGCATGCGATTTTTTTTATTTTCTATGGTAACTATCCACAGCGCGCATCCGCGCGCTACGGAAAACCTCTTCCGCAGCGCGCATTCGTGCGCTGCGGAAAAGGCCTTCTGCAGCGTGCAACCGCGCGCTGTGGAAAAGGCCTTCCGCAGCGCGCGGATGTGCGCTGCGGATAACTTATGACTTTCAACAGCTTTGAACTTCGTAGCATACAATGTGCGCTGCGGATAGCATAAATGTGCGCTGCGAAAAGTCAAATTTGTTGTAGTGTCAGGTACAAATACGTCGGCTTCTTCAACCAGTTATAGCAATGGTACACTAGTTTTACGCCACTCTTCCTAATCTTGGTTATTCCACCTCTAGATGTAGTTGTATGCTATGTTTTCAAATCAGGTAGCTGGTTATGCTGTTGGTGGTGGTGGTCACAGACTCACATATATATTAGTATATTACACATGGTCTGTGACTTAACTATTGCTGCTGATAATGTAATTTTTGGTCAAACTGGGCCAAAAGTACTAGTTTTCTTCTTTTGTTTTTGAAGACTTGTTTGAATCCTTTTATCAGTTCTTGTGCAGTAGTATGTTTCTTATATCAATTGTTTCAACCTCATTTATAGTACCATGCCGTTCAAAGTATTGAGTTTTTCATCTAAAACAAGAACAATGAGAAACAATAATACACGAAACATCATCTACTTAATTCTCTTTGTCGTCCTATTCTTTCTTCTAAGGAGCTGGGAGGAAATGCAACGTTGGTCTTCTATGGTACTGAAGAGGCTAATGAAGGCAAGAGAGCATATATGGATCGCCAGCAACCATATTTCTCTAAATTTCTACGAAGACCTTGATCTCACTTTCTTCGTACGTATCATCTACTTTTTAAGCTTCATTTGGACCTTTGCTTGCTCATCAATTAGCACCTTGATATCGCATGCTATACAAAAGACTGATTGATTCGGGGTAACCTGGACAGGAATGTGGGCCCGTCTAGACGAGACATTTAGGAAGATCTAACCAACCCCCCTGGTGGAGCCCACAGAATAGAGCAGTCGGCCCGGAGTCGATCTGAGGGCAGGTTGATCAGGTCGGAGGGGAGTCGGTTGGCAGGTTTGAGGTGGTGCCCGTCATCTGGGCTGACGGGCCCAACGACCGAGCTGGAGGACTAGGGCATAAGGATGACCGGGCTGGAGTCCGAACGCGTGTGGGATGTATTACTGGCCAGTTGGCCGGTTGATACGGGTTGGGCAGCCGGACCACGAGTGACTGGCTGGCTGACCCTGTGCATCTGGTCGCCTGAGAATAGGCAGCTGGTTGGGTCTGGGCATTCGTGAGTCGTGAGAAATATCATCGAGTTCCTATCGAAATGCAAAGGACCTAGCAGACTTCCCTGTCAAACAATAGGACAAAATGAGCCCACTGAGGTGGCGAACATTTTTGGAAGGTTGGCGATTGTACTTCTTGTCACGCCCCGAGGAGCTGCCCGTCCGATACCGACCGGACTGCCACCCCCTCGACCGACGGACAATTCGCAAACTAGCCTCTACGACCACCTCAGTCGGCTGTACCACAACCTATAGGGCTGGAACAACCGTCCGAAATACACGAAAACGAAACGACGATAAAAACTGCGTACCGGTACGACTTACGACAAACGCAAAGCACAAGGCCTCCATGGCTCACAAAAGTACAACTATACCGCCGTAAAAATGACAAAACTAAACACGAATACAGCAGCGGAAAAGTAAAGTAAAAGAATAGAAAATGGGTACCAACATGTACCACCAACAAAGTAAAGGAAACATCCCGGAATCATCTCGAAAGAATACGCGAACTGGGACAGGCTGCCGGGCACTCCAGACAATCATCCTGAAATAAAAACAGGGAGCTAACGGGGTGAGTCACAGTACTCAGCGGATATCTCATCAGATATACAAGATAGTCTAAGCTAGCAATAGTGTAATAAGCTATCGAAACAAACACAGGTACGGGCAGTGGTAAGTACAACTGAAACAGAAATAGCAAATACCATACCAATGTGGCTGAGTTGCCGAAACTAGACATAAGGGTCTCCTGTATGTGCATGTCAATCATATGCAGCATCCAAGTATAACAAGCACGGGCAAATGCAAAATATACGTATGCACATGGTGTAATGTCATGGTCACCTCTGTCGCCGGTCAGACATCGTCACCTATGTACGGGAGGAAGCTGAACGGAGGCCACCCTCCGGCGTAGAGCTGTGACTGCCGTCCGTACTCTGCCATCACTGCTCCTGAGCGACCGAGTAGACGGTATGCTGTCGACGTAACACCCCTACCCCATGACCTATCCGGGGGATATCTCTACCTGAATGTTTCCTCACTGTCGGAGTAACATCCCTACCCCAGGTCCTCTATGGGGGATATCTCTACCTGAGTGTTAACACCTACCCCATGTATCTAAATGGGGGAGAGACCTCTCTCTCTCATCTCCTGGTATATGGACTACTCAAGGAGGGACCTCTGCCTGCCACCACGCTCCGATTCACTAACCCATGAGTGCATGAGCTGAGCAGCACAGAGCACACTACCCATACTCCGTCAACCACTAACCCATGAGTGGTCGTATGGATAGGTCAGTATGACTGTCGACCTGACTCACCCATAAGGGGGCCCTTGATCGACAGTGATGCACAGTGCACGATGATGCATGACTCTGGTCAAACAGCATCCACTATCTAGTCCACCTATATCAACATGATATGCAAGGATCATAGACAAATGCACCATAGCCTAAGTCCTAAAGGTATAGGTATCACATGCCAGGTATATCATAAACAGTATCAGCCAAGGTGGAGCAGGTATAAAATACTACATTACCCTCCCGCTAAACATAGCATATCAAGCATATCAACTATGACTAATCTAAAAGAAGAGTCAGAGATACCCGCCTCAATATAGAAGTCCGCAACGTCGAGAACCCCCCGTCCAAAATATAATATCCGCGACAGGAATCTAAGTCAACACCCTGCATAATAGAATAATAATTATTTAGCTAAAACCATACAGGATATACATAGCTAAATAACTATTAAAATTAATCAAGACTAATCAATTAACCTAACTTTTATACCATATACAGACCCAAGTTAATCCCAAATCAATTAACCCTTGGTCAGTCCCCTTCCACTCACGGCCACCAAGTACCCCAAGAACCCGAAACCCTTACTAACATGTAGTAACATTCTACAGGAACAGAGGCACACGACCAAGAACAGAAAAGTAGGGAACTCAGCTAAAATCGTTCAGCAACAGCCCAATTAATAACTACACAAAACCGATCAAACAACCCACAGACCTCACAAGAAGAACCCAATCCAATACCATACAGAGAATACCCTCAATCCCAGCAATTCCCTATCAAAACACTTAGCAGGGAATCCATTCAAATTCACAGAAAATACACGACCGAATCCTGCCTATTCCAATTCAAGATCAGAGGAACTAACACAGAATCAATTCCTTCTAACTCATCACAAAGATCGAGTTTACCTTAGATGTGCACCCAGAAGTCTCTGCTTAGATAACGAAGAACAGGCCCATCAAAGGAAGGTAACCACCAGTTCTTCCTACTCGAATCTTAGCTCAGCTCCACACCCTAATTCCAGATCAAAAGAAGAATCAACTCAACCTAAAGTATCCATAGGAAACTCGCGGCTCAATCCAAATCAAGAACAACTACACAACACAGACCAACTCACCTGAGCGGAGGCACGCACGCGAGAGGGAAGAACTCCCTGTTCAGAAACTGATCTACAACAATCAACCAAGATCCTCGAAAGAAAACAATGATCTACGATCCTCTGCGTCCCGAGCCCATCTCCGATCAATTCCAATATGCCGAGATCGGGTAGAGAAGGAGGATCAATCCCAACAATCCCTAACTCACAGATAAACCATCGAGATCAGCCGACGATTTAGATTAAGAAACTAAGAATCCAAAGCTATCGACGTTCGCATCCAAATCGTGGAAGAAAAACCGATCAAAACCCTAACTCACCTCTACTCGTCGGAAAGAATGAGAAGGCGTCGGCGATTAGGTCGAAGCTTCCCCCATCTGAGTCTCTCCCCAACGTGAATACGAGGCACGCGACCGGCTTCCGGGTTCTGCTCGGCCGAGGGTGATCCAGATCAGTCGCTTCCGCTGCGCCGACGGAGAGGAGTTGGGCGGAGAAGAAGAGGAGAAGAAAGGGAAAGTCTTAGCGAGATCTGAGCCTGCGATCGGCCACAGAGGGAAATTTAAGGGATGACTCTTTGCACTTTACTACTCCATAATTCGAAATTTCCAAGAAATCCTTAATTTAGAAAAATTACACTTTAGCCCTTAAAGTTTTCCAAATGTTAACACTTCTAGGTTTACACTAGGGGACAATAAGGTTGCATTAGTCTTCCTGAATCAACAGATAGTTATGAAAGGCGGGCGACTGTACCGCTAGGTTAGAGGGCTACGCGGTACTAGGATGGGCTTGACTACCTTCTTGTCGGCTATCAGAGGCCTACAAACTGATTCGTTGACAACAGGGGACCAATCCTTGTCGGTTATCTTGCCTATATAAAGGCCCTTGGGGTAAAAAAGGAACATCTATAATTCTCATCAACTATTTGCCGGAATCTCAGGTGTGGTCGGAATTCTCTCGTAGCCCCCTCGTCGGATCTCCGCTCGGCTGGTCCTTGTCCCCACCAAGGGAGGCGTCCTTGGCAGATCCTTCCGACGATCTGAGGAAAACTCGACAGCTCAATACAGCCAAGTATTGACTCGGTCGGCCAAACCTCCATCATCCGATCGGAAGGTCTTCGTAGTCCGGTCGGCGGTCTCTCCTAACGTCCGGTCGGCAATCCAACAGTCAACCCTTGATCAAGATCCTAATCAGTCATCACAGAGTGACTCACTCTTCGCTCTTGACAGGATCACTGATGAAAATGTCGATCGAGTTCCACAAATAGTTAAGGATTCAACCTTGCCCCGCCTTCAACTCATTCATCTTCTGGGCTCTGTGTATTCATCCACAATCACGAGGACGTGCAGGGTCAACGCAATAGTTGACATTATAATCTTCATTTGATATCCAATGTCGATGATATGTATTATTTCGTTGCAGAGTTCTAGATAATGGAGCTTGTATTGTCTTTATTGCTTAAGTTGTCATATACATATTTATTTTATTGCTATCTTCTCCCGTAGTTGGGTCCAACTTTGCCTTATTGCTATCTAAGCCAATGGGCAAATCCCCAGAAATAAATAAACAATAAAGGTTTGTGAGAACAGACACCAAAGAAACAGCTTCCTCTCTTCTTCTTGATCTCTCCTCCTCCTCCTCCTCTTCGTCTTCTTCTTCTTCTTACAGTGATCATGTTTCAATCTTCATCAGAACTTAAATTTTCCTCCAGGTCAGTGTGGAAGCCACCTCAACTTTTCAAGTCGATATACAACACTCTTTTCATCTTTTTCCATCTTTTTCATTTAGTCACCTTGCCGATTTCAATTATTAGAATCATATAAAACAGTGGATACATTCAACTACGGGACTGCAGCTTTTCTCCCCGCAGTGACAAATTTGGAGATCCAGCTCCCAAGTTACACAGACATCCCAATAAATTTGGCCCTGTTAAAAGAAACTGCAACCCTCCCTATACTTTGTACTACCCAGCTCAGAAAAACAATGATGACTGCTTAAAAAGGCTATGAACTTGATCAAAATCTTATCATCGATGTTGTATGAAAATTACAGTTTGCTTCTTATAATTTTGAAAAAAAGCCATTTGTTACAATTAAATATATTTTTACTATGACTTTTAAACAAAGATGATCGTCTCTCTTAAGTTTTTCCTTCTTTAAACGCAAAGAGCAATCTGTGTGTTTTGTTTCATTCGATTAATTGGGCAGGCCGCCGGACGGGCTGATGGTCAGATCGAGTCCCAACGCCGGCACCGAAGCGCCGGCGCGGTACCGCCTCCCTATGGCAGACGTCGTCCAGCGGGGAAATGACCACGTGGAGTGTCCCGGCGAGTCTTGCCGCTCGTGCACGGCGTTGGCGATCGGCCACTGCGTCGCGCTGGGCTGCTGCCCCTTGGCGGCGGTGAACGTGCTGGCGCTGGCCCTGGTGAAGGCGCCGTGGGTGGCCTCGAGAAGGTGCTTGGCGTCTCTGCGCCGGAGAAGGGCGTCGATGCGGAGGAGGAGAGTGGCGGGCGTCGGGGAGGCAGAGGAGAAGATGAGGGATGCGGTGATGGTTGGGGAGGCTGGGAGGAGCTCCGGTGAGTGGAGAGAGGACGAAGGTGGGTCGCCGCCCGGATTAATGGAAACAGAGGACGGGGTCTGGCTGGAGCTCTACCAGGTGGGGGACTGGGGGTTCGGCCGAGTCTCCTTCTCCGGCATTCAAAGGGATTGGTGCTTGCGGCGGCCCAGCGGCGGCGGAGGGAGTGCACCGGCCGCCACTTTTGGAACCGTCGAAGAGTTTAGTTAATCGCTGCATCGGTATTTCAGAGAGAGAGAGAGAGATTTCGGTTGTGTTCTTGCGCATTTTACCCGACGAATTGTTTCTGGGAGTTGAATCGCTTGGAAATTATTGCGATATTTGAATATAAATAAATAAAAAATAGCTGCTGTAACGATTAATTTTCATTTCATTTTATTTTTTTAATTGACATAAAATATTTCATCGGTAAATTGCAGAAAACTCTTCAATCCCAAACTGATCTTTGCATGCACTCCCCATTTGATAATTTCTTTACATTCACTCCACGATGGATTGAGTATAAAAGAGTAAAAATTGAGTTTATATTATAAAAATTTAAGTATAAATTATTTGAGATTAAGTACTAATTTAGGAAATTTGAGTATACAGTTTTTTGATATGGTGGATGCAACCTTACATATTCAAATTTCTAATTTTTATACTCAATTTCTTCAACTAATACTCACAAAACTATCTTGTCAATCCCATCAAGACTTGCATGCAAAGAAATTTTCGAATGAGGATTGCATGTAAAGATGAGTTTGAGATTGGGGAATTTATGAAAATTTTCTCATATTCCATTAATAATGATTAATTTTGATAATAACTAATTATCACGGTAAATCATGAAGTACTCAATAATCCAATGGAAAAGTGCTCACAAGTTCTTGATTCAATGATCCATTAAAAAAAATATTTAATCAAAATTGAAAATTATCTTTAAGGTACGAGAAATTAAAAAGATAACATATCAGTATACTATTGTCCTGGGCAAAACAATAATAAGCATTGCCAATATAAAACTATTATTACAATTATTTTTTGGCAAATACATTCCATTGCAAAATTATTAATCCATCAAAATTGAACAACATTCTAGAAAATAATCTTAACGAATAAAAGTTGTAGTAAATGTTCAATTATAGTTTAATTTGAAGGAAAATAGAAAATAAAAGTTTATAAATTGATTGGGGAAAAAGTAAGAAAAATATTTGATTTTCATGGAATGTTAAATATATATGTATTGTTTTTTTGAAAAAAAAAGAAATTCTTTATGTCAATCACATAAGGAAATATTAGTGAAAATAAAAGTTTTAATATTTGCTTTTTATTCTATTTTAATAAAGCGAAGTAGGGTTCCCATTTGCCTCAGCAGATTCCTTCCTCCTCCTCCACCATGGCCGGGGACAGGAGGAGATCGGTCCATCTCGTGGAGATGGGCGGTCTCTTTCGCCGCCGAGGCCACCCTCCTCAGGCTGATCCTATCTCCGTCGTCGGAGGCGGCGACGACGATGGCTACTCGAGGATGGTCTATTGCAACGGTACGGCGAGCCCTGAGTCTTTGGATCTCAACTATCCCGACAACACGATCTCCACCACCAAGTATACGGTGGCCAATTTCGTACCTAAGTCCCTATTCGAGCAATTCCGGAGAGTGGCCAACTTCTTCTTTCTCATAGTAGCTTGCATCTCTTTCAGCCCGCTTGCTCCGTATCGGGCCGTCAGTGTCCTCCTCCCCCTTGTTGTCGTGGTCGGTGCCACAATGGCGAAGGAGGCCATCGAAGATTGGCAGCGGAAGAAGCAGGTGATTTTCATGGTTGAAGCAAGTAAACACAGGCGACCGCATCTCGATCTCGTGTTGCCTTAAGTGCTCCTTTTGTTTACTTACATGACCTCTCGTCGATTTGTTTGCTAACATAAAGTCTAGGACGAGGCAAAAATCTGCATCTCCTTTTTTTTACTTGACCATTGGCTATTTTGAAGTAAATTAGGAAATGCAATTTAGGAATCAGGCAGTCATATATGTATAGTTTTGCTTAAACAGATGCTACATGATATTAATGAGTTGCACATGAACTCAAAAAGATCCCAGGGCGTTTCTCTCTCATCAATATAGTTGTAGCCATATTGTTGGTGGCATTGTATGTTACAATCTGAATAATATCATGAGCTTCTACTTGTTTAACACACTTGTCAACATACTCAAAAATAAGTTCAGCTATATGTGCCTCGTCTAAAGACTCCTTAGACTCTAAAAATGTAGTACCATCGTTGCAATTAACATACAAATTTAAGATGCTTATTCTTTTGCTATCACTCTGTCCATCTATTATGATCAAACACCAATTCGTTGTCCATTCTGCATGTTTTTTCAACAGTTGCTTGTTCTTTCAACTTCAGCTTTCAATAGTGGTTCTCTAAGTTGATATTGAGTTGGAGGCTTGAATCCTGGTCCAAATTGACCCACTACCTCTATTAGTTGCTTGAAGTTATCATTATCAACAACATTAAATGGGTTTTCATTTTCATAAACTCATCTCCAATATATTGTTGAACTTGTTGAGTTCTCTCTTTGAAAAGAGCCTCATATTTTTTTGGTGAAGCACTTTACTCCCACACTCTCCTATATTTTCTGGAGCAATTACCGATGCATATCTATCCACGGGGCAAAATGGAAGAGGTTTTTTAATTCTATCAATCCCTTCAATTTCAGGACCTTCTTTTCGTCTAGAGAAATTGTCACTTTTGCTCTACAACTTTGTTTTTCTTTCTGTTCCTCCCTTCTAATAGTCTGTTTGCACTTATTTCTATCTTTTTGAGATGCTTTTCGACAACCAAGTATATTTTCCATGTGCTCCTTGATCCTATACACTCCCGACATCGTTTTTCGACACAACTTGCATTGAACTTTGTCGAGGTTCTTAGGATCAATCAACATCCCAAACTTTCATCCGATGTCATTTGATTTTCTCTTAAGAATTTTGGATTCGGGTTGAGTGACGAATGCCGTCGAAGATGGATTGCTTGCTATTGCAATTTTAATAACCTAAAAAGTGATTTAAGTATAAATTTAGGAACTTTGGAATCATTAACAAGTCTAAGAAAAAATTATATATAAAATTTATATACAAAATATTAAGATATAAAAAACTTGGATTTTTAGGATCCGAACCTATTGCATAACTCAAACAATATACTTTCAAGTTAATGAAATTGTTGTATTTGATATGATTAAGATTTAAGACCACTGAAATCAATAAATAAAGAAATATAAATCATCAAAACAAACATTACCAGAATATAAATCTGATTTATATGAACTAATAAAATTTATTAGAATTTTGTTAATTTTAAATATAAAATTATGAATATAAATATGATTTATATGAATTAATAAGATTTGTTAGAGTTTTTTAATTTTAAATATAAAATTATCAGAATATAAATTAATTAATAATATTTTTTAGGATATTTTAATTTTAAATATAAATTATTAGAATATAAATTAATTAATAATATTTATTAGAATTTTTTAATTTTAAATATATAATTATGAATATAAACCTAATTTATATGAATTAATAAAATTTATTAGTTTTAAAAAAATTTTAAATATAAAATTATTAGATTATAAATATGATTTATATGAATTAATAATATTTATTATTTTTTTAAATTTTAAATATAAAATTATCAATATAAATGAAATAATATTTATTAGAATTTTTTTAAATATTAAATTATCAGAATATAAATAAATTAATAAAATTTATAATTTTTTTAAATTTTAATATATTTTATTGAGATAATTTAATTAGGATTTATAATAGACTATTTGAATTAGCTCATTTAAGCGAAGAGTTGTTTGAATTAAATAAATAATAAATAAATAAATAAATAAAGGCATCGCGACGCCTCTGGCGGCCTGAATGTGTTGTGGGAAGCTTCTGGGGGTACTAGATGCGTCGCTAGACGCTTCTGGCGCCGATAGAAGCGTAGTGGGATGTGTTTGGCATCGGTGTCAAGGGACGCTTCCGGCGGCGCCAGACGCATCCCGCGGTGCTTCCGGTGTCGCGGGAGGCCCAAAAAATTAATTGAAGTAAAATAAATCATTCAGAGGAGGTGAGAGGATGAATCAACCAATTGATAGGATTTGGAGCTTTAAACGGAAAAAAAAGGAAATTTCCTCCAACATAGCAGGTCCGCCTAGGCTAGTCGCCCAACACCTTTCCGGTGCGGTTGGCGGCCGCCGAGCGCCTAGGCTGCCGCTTAGTCCGAAATTTAGAACACTGACATTTTGCAATAACCTCTAGGCCTGGTTTCATATGGAGAGAATATGCTTGTCTTGGATCAGAAATATGGAGGGAAAAAATAAAACATACCTAGAATAATTGTTTTATTTTATTTGAATGATTAGTTTGTTGTAGTTTATTATTAGGGATGCCCATCTGACTATGAATTTAGTTCGAAACATGGGAGGCAGTGCATCTTGTTGTATGTTATTAAAATTTCAAAATTCTTGTCAGGATATAGAAGTCAACAATCGGAAGATTAATGTCTATGATGGAGCTCATTCTTTTTACCAAACAGAATGGAAGAAACTTAGAGTTGGAGATATTGTTAGGGTGGAGAAGGATGAATTTTTCCCTGCTGATCTACTTTTGCTCTCTACGAGTTACCATGATGGTGTTTGCTACGTTGAAACCATGAACCTTGACGGAGAGACAAACTTAAAACGTAAACAGACCTTGGAAGTGACTTCAACCTTGCACATTGATGAGACTCTCCAGAATTTTAAAGCATTAGTCAAATGTGAAGACCCAAATGAAAGGTTGTACTCCTTCATTGGGGTTCTGACTTATGAAGGGGAACAATATCCCCTCAGTCCCAAACAAATTCTGTTGAGAGATTCTAAACTTAGAAATACTCATCAAGTTTATGGTGCTGTTATTTTCACTGGACATGACACAAAAGTAATGCAAAATGCTATGGATCCTCCTTCAAAGAGAAGTAACATAGAGAGGAGAATGGATAAAATAATTTATGTACTTTTTACTTCTCTGGTTGGTGTTTGCTCCATTAGTTCTATCTTCTTTGGCATCAAAACAAAACAAGAAATTAATGCTGGAAGCTATAGGTGGTATTTGAGACCAGAAAAATCATCAATATTCTATGATCCTAATAGGACAACTATGGCTGCTTTTTTTCACTTTCTGACGGACCTTATGCTATATGGGTGCTTGATTCCCATTTCATTGTATATATCCATAGAGATAGTTAAGGTTTTACAAAGCATGTTCATAGACTGCGATCAGGAAATGTACTGCGAGGAGAGTGATAAACCTGCATGTGCTCGGACATCAAATTTAAATGAGGAACTTGGACAAGTTCATACCATACTCTCAGATAAGACAGGTACACTTACATGTAACTCAATGGAGTTTGTGAAATGTTCGATAGCTGGTATTTCTTATGGCAGTGAATCATGTGAGGCAGAGAACAATCTTTCAAGAGTTACAGAATATGATTTATCTGAACTTCATGATAAACCCTTTGCTTTAATGAGGCACAATACTCAAGGATTTCCGGAAAGGTCACCCAAAGGCTTTAACTTCAGAGATAATCGGTTATTGCATGGACAATGGATTAAAGAACCTAATTCAGACATAATAGAGAAATTCTTTCAGGTGTTAGCAATCTGCCATACAGCAATTCCTGTTGCGACTATATCCGACGAGATTTTGTATGAAGCTGAGTCACCAGATGAAGCTACTTTTGTTACAGCATCTAGGGAGCTTGGCTTTGAGTTCTACAATAGAACTCAAACAAGCATCTCATTGCATCAGTTTGATCCTAAAACTGGCGGAAAGGTTGATAGGTGCTTCTCCAATAACTTGATATATAATGTCCATTACGAGTATCCATCCTCTATTTTTGTCATTGTAATCTTTTCAATATGCAGGACATATGAACTGCTCAACACCTTAGAATTTAGTAGTGCTCGCAAACGAATGTCAGTAATTATAAGGACTGAAGGGGACCAGTTATTGCTCCTTTGCAAGGGTGCTGACAGGTTTGTTTGTTAACTTTGCACTAATTTCATAATATAATCGTGTGAGATATAATCCCTGGCCTCACTTATTTCTTCATGGTTTAGTGTCATTTTTGAGAGGCTTGGCGAACATGGAAAATTATTTGAACATAATACGAAGTGCCACATCAGTGAATACTCTGAGTCAGGTCTACGAACATTGGCAGTTGCTTACCGTGTACTAAGTGCAGAAGAATACATAACATGGCACGAGGAGTATTTCAAGGCCAGAAATTCAATAAATACTGATCATGATGCAATTGTGGATGAAATAGCTGACAGGATTGAGAGAGACCTTATCCTTTTAGGTGCTACAGCTGTTGAGGATAAATTACAGAAAGGGGTAAAGTGTTCCCGCCTCTAAAAGGAATGTTGTGTATATGTTTCATTTTGATTATCCATGCACCTTTCTAGTGTTACCTGTTACTCTTTTATATGTTTACTGTGAGGATTTTTTTATATAAAACATCCATAACTTGAATATTTTTTAGAAAGAGTGAAATTCCTCGATAAATAATTTTCTGCTCCTTACCTGACTAATAAATTACCTTGGCCATCTTGATGTTTCTGCAATAAGTTTGTCTTTCTAGATATCAGCTCAAAATAGCTGTGTGTGTTTCATATGTCACATCAATTAAGAACCTGCTTGACAGACAACTGTTTGCTCATTCTTCTTCTCTTCTTTCTGTAGGTTCCAGAGTGTATTAACAAGCTTGCACAAGCTGGAATTAATATCTGGATTTTGACTGGTGATAAATTGGAAACTGCAGTTAATATAGGGTGATGCTTTCTTGATATGCTATTAAACTAGGCATAGCTCCTGTCTTGCTTGCTATGACTAAACCATTAGACTGTACAGGTTTTCTTGCCAATTATTGCGCAGAGGAATGGAACAACTCATAATCAGTCTTGATCAATCTGATATTAACGCTTTAAAGAAAAATGGTGGAAGGGATGCTGTTGAAAAGGTGCGGAGATAAGGATAAGTTGCACCCCCCACCCCCTTTTTTTTTTTTGTGTTTCTCACAATTTGAATGCGTGGCAGACTTTGCATGAAAGTATTACCAAGAAAATTCATGATGCGCAATTCAGAGTTTCTAAAATGGAAGGAAGTGGTGTTCCCTTTGCTCTTATTATTGATGGCGACTCTCTGGCCTTTGCTCTTTCAACTAGTCTGGAGCACCGTTTTTTGGATCTGGCAGTTAGCTGTGCATCTGTTATTTGTTGTCGAACATCACCAAAGCAGAAGGCTCTTGTGTGTATTTCACTTAACTACTTTAACAATGAATTATTTCACATATGGAATAATTGATTTCTAACTAAGAATGCAGGTAACAAGACTAGTGAAGAGAAAAACCAGAAAAATTACACTTGCGATTGGTGATGGAGCCAATGACGTTGGCATGCTTCAAGAGGCTGACATTGGTGTTGGTATCAGTGGAGTTGAGGGCATGCAGGTCCGTGCTTGTGATTGACATATTGTAGTTTGTCGTTTACTTTCTTATTTGTTTCTGTATGCTTATTGCTACATGGTATATGGAGACAGATTAGCTAACTGGTGTTAGCCAATTTAGCCTTTCATAGCATCGACTTCCAAGATCCCTCTCAGATAGCATGAAAACTAGAGATTAAGATTTGATAATACACATCGCAAACTGTGTGCCCTGAAATTGGTACATTTTAGAATTTATTCCTCTTCAACTGGAATAGAACAATTGAAAGTCACAGTTATTAGTGAAGAAAATGTAAGGCTTCCTCAGTGCATGTTTGATCTTTTTCTTGTCAAACTGGATGCACATATAATATATATCTGCTTGCTTAAGGTAATGAGGAAAGCATAGTTTAAATTAAAACATCATCAAGGAAAGGATTATATCATCTTATTTCATACCGATTGTGGGTATTTAGCAAGCTCAGCTATTTGTGAGCTGAAACATGATCATATTCCTGTTGAAAATAAACTTGCTTATCTGTATATGAGTTCTGTTCATTAACTTTTACATAATTAATGATACTAAGCATGCCAGCTGTAGATCATATTCATCTAAAGCTGAATTTTTGGCATGAGCGATTTGGTTCATTAATATATGAGAACTAGATTGAGGAATGGAATTTAAGTTAATCTTATACACTAAGTTATTATTATCTTGAATATTCTGTTAACAAATATATATATTTTTAAATTTCGACAGGTAATATATTTCTTAACAAAAACTTGGTCATGTCATCTGGAATCATGTAGTCATACATAATATGTATTGGTTTTCTTTAGCGCAATAACTTTTAAGCAGGATTGCAAAGCTATATATTGTTATCTATAAGATGCAATTATTTGTTGCAGGCTGTCATGTCTAGTGACTTTGCGATAGCGCAGTTTCGTTTCTTGGAGCGTTTGCTCCTTGTTCATGGGCATTGGTGTTATAGACGTATCTCAGCCATGGTGAGGAGCTATTTCACATTTATTGCTTCTACTTTTTTTATTTATGAATAGATTTCACTCAATTCAAACTTTTTTTTTTCTGTTTGTTGATTATCCAGCTCAGCTCAAATTTGAAAGGATACCTGCACAATCTGAATCTTGTTGAATATCACATAGATTGCACCCTCAGTTTTTTCACTCTTTGATTGCATTTAGCTGTTTGATACAACCCTGTTTTATCATCTTTTAGCTAGTAGATTGCCTGCATACACATTATTTGAATTACTCCACCTTTGAACTGATTAATTAATTATGAAAACTAATTATGAAATTTTGTTAAAAAGAATGCCAGTTGGTGTAGGCATCCAGTTTTGAATACTCTTCTGACTTTTGCCCGGGGCTTATACTTCCTGAATTAATCTATGGTCGACATGTTTTAGTTACCTTATTATCAGAGACAATGTGGGAATATGGTTGAAGGGCAAATTACATTCATAATAATGGTTTAAAGAGAAGCAAAAAATTGATGATATGTTTCTTTTTTTTCTGTTGCAGTATTTGTTAAAAATTTGATCTGTTATCTCATTAATTTTATAAACTGTCTTCACCCGTGTTAAATTCGCATGCTTCATTGAACCTAGAAAATTGGTGCTTGTTTATTTTGGTTCTCTTTATTTTCACCTATGGTGATTTTCTCTTAAATTTATGTAGTATCTTATTTGTTTGATGTGAACAGATATGCTACTTTTTCTACAAAAACATAACGTTTGGCTTTACTCTGTTCTGGTTTGAGGCCCATGCTTATTTCTCTGGACAGCCTGCTTATAATGATTGGTTTATATCATTCTATAGTGTTGCCTTCACATCTCTTCCAGTTATTGCACTTGGTGTTTTTGATAAAGACGTTCCTGCCCGTCTTTGCATAAAGGTAAATAACCCTGTTTGAATTCACTTTATACTGTCTGTACCCTTTATTCATGTTCAAAAAAGTTATGTGTGCTGCCCCCATGGCATAGTTGGTACCGGTATGGATGGTTGCTTCAATAAGTCTTGGATAATTTCCAATGGGTGTAAAATATTTCATTGGATGCCTAACCTCCCCATGCAAAGGGTCGTTGTGCTAGGGCAAAATGTCCCTTGTGATTTACGCGTCTGTATTACCTACCATCTGCATGTGTTGCATATCTTTCAAAATTAATCAAGTAAACTTTTTAAATAATCTGTTCTACTTGCATGATCTTGTTTCTTTTTTTGTTCAGATCTTCATATAAAAATATGAAGATAATCCCAAATTTGCTATGAATATGAATTGCTTAAAATATTCCCTCAATTTATGGAATGGAATCTGAAGTTGTTATGGTTGGCTAGCAAAACTTATTTCCCCTACAGTAGTTATTACGAATCATGATGACATAAACTGCCCACTCTCAAATTCAACTTCACAATTCTTGCAGTATCCCAAGTTACATCAGGACGGTATTCACAACATCTTCTTCAGCTGGCCTCGCATTCTTGGCTGGATGTTTAATGGAGTTTGCAGTTCTCTGATCATCTATTACTTAATGACGGGAGCCATATTTCATCAAGCATTCCGCGAGGATGGTCGTGCGGCAGGGTCAGACATCCTCGGAGTAACAATGTACACTTGCGTAGTGTGGACAGTGAATTGCCAATTAGCAATCTACCTTAGCTACTTCACATGGATCCAACACTTTGTTATATGGGGAAGCATCCTAGTTTGGTACATTTTCCTAGTGATTTATGGTTTCTTCCCGCCAATGATATCCTCAAGTGCATACCAGGTTTTTCTGGAAGCCTGCGCCTCAAGTCCTCTTTATTGGATGACTACTCTCTTGGTCGTTATTTCTGCCCTACTACCTTACTTTTTCTTCTCCACCATACGAGATACATTATTCCCCAAGTATCATAACCTAATTCAGAGACTGCAACTGATGCCTGCGATGTATTTTGCACGCTAAATCCACAATTAGTTTCCTAAAATGTTGTCAGGAATCTCTTTTTGTAATACATCAATATAGTTCAGTCTGAAATCTTCTCACACAACTCATATATGTATATATGTATGTATTCAGGCTTTGCTGACAGATTATACAAAATTTTCAATATTGTACCAGTGATGGATGTATGGATTTAGCAGTTGCACCTATAAATACACACTGAACATATTTATAACCATTCGCTATGTTGCCCAAGTGTTTTATAAGATAATGTTTTGGCGATGTATGAATTGCATGACCTAATGCCATGGTTGGTCATCTCATTGGTTTATTCAGGATTTTTTGTATTTTTTAGATTAGCATATGCCCATATTCTTACTCTATGAGTTACTGATAATTTTACCCAGTGCTATTCGATCCAACATATCTGGTGTAGGTTCAATTCAACCGGTTAGGTTGATCCATCAAAACATTATGTTTGTTTGATCTGACACATTGACATATTCTGCACGTTGCTTCCTTAATGTCCAACAGATTGTCAAAGTGAACTGGATGAATAAAAATTGACTTTAATCCTATTTTAAAGCCCCAAATTGCACAACTAACCAGTGCTATTCACATGGCCAACTACATACCAATATAAAGTTTCGAAGAACTAAAAAAATAAATCAAAATCATATAAAGAATTATGGACGAATATGGAAGAACCGCGAGTCAACTGATCTGACACACGGCGGTACGTAGTATCATAAAACTCGACGAAGAAGCTTCTTCTCCTTAATTCTCTCACAGGGATTCTATCAGTGATAATCGTGGTTTATCTCCCTCTGAAAATTTATGGGGTCCCTGATCATCTCCCTCTGAAAATTTATGGGGTCAGGATCAGGGAGCCGTTAAGATAGCGATTCCATTTTTTTTTTTTTTTTTTGCTGCTTCACAGGGATCCCACCCTTCCTGCAACCAAAACAAAGTCCATCTAATCTCTCTCCCGTCTCTTTCCTTCCACATCTTCTCCGACGTCTGTTCTTTTCTGAACCATGGATTCTGATCGAGATCTTAATTCCTGGCTGAAACTCAAATTGCAGTTGCAAACCAGTGCCCGAAGCTAGCAGGAGGTTACTACGATTTCGTGAAAGAAAAATATGATACGTCTTTGGTTGCATCATTTCCACGACTACATATTTCATTATCAAAAGCCTTTTCATAACCTCTTGGCCTTTGGATCAGCCAAGAGATGTTGGCGATGCGACTCCCACATCAACTCAATAGTCAGAGATAGATTTTCAAGCTTAAGAAAATACAAATTGCAGAGTGATCTATTTCTTACATCACCCCGCACGCCTTTCTTCGAGCAGTCCGCTTGAACAGATCGATCAATCGAGTTCTAAATCAATTTTTATTTTTTTAATATGTCCTAATAAAAATATTAAAATTTACCCACACATGATAGATTTTCACCACGTACGGTTGTTAAATGAAAAATCTCAAATCTAATATCCATATTTAGTAAACCTTTCAAAAAAAAAAGATTGCATTGAAAATGTCAAACGTCCGGTCCCCGATTTCGTCGCATATCTCCATTTATGAGTTGAATGTGTCGGGCACTAAGTCCACTAGCCATCTTATCGTGTTCCCGCGAGTCATCTGAATCGATCTCCTCCTGGACGGCTAGCGATTATTATATAACTCCCCTCTCAATTCACAAATTCACAGAATCTGAAACGCTCTTCCGCAGCAGTCTACGATCGATCGATCGAGAAGGTCCGAGGTATATCTCCTCTTAATTCTCCTTTCAGATCTCTAACTTAATTAGCATCTCCCAATTCCCTCGCCGTTTCTTCTTTTTTCTGCATAAAAGTCTCTGTGAATGCGCAGGAAATGGAGAGGTTGACCTTCGGCTTCGAAAACTTCAAGAAAGACGTCTACGAGTCAGTCTGCGAATTAATTTAATCAGCAAAATGTTTTTCTTTTTCTTGATCTCTTAATTGTTCATATGGCAGGAAAAAACCAGAGTTGTTCTCGCAGTTGGCACAGGGACAAAGCCCCAAGGTGAGCCACGCCATGAAAATCTCGACGAGGGTTGCATGTGAATTCCGTGTCTTCCTCTCTCTCTGTTTCTTGCTTTAATTAACTTTTCCTGCCGACCCTCATGAAACTGCGAGGATTGATGTTGACGTTGACTAATACCTGAGCTCGTTGGCTGTCGATCGATCTCAGTACCTGGTGTTCGCATGCTCCGACTCGCGCGTGTGCCCGTCGGTGGTGCTCGGTTTCCAGCCCGGCGAGGCCTTCATCGTCCGCAACATCGCCGCCATGGTTCCGCCCTACTGCCAAGTAAGATTTGCCTCCTCCAGTACTGTCCTACTCGTCTTCCTCCCCGATCGTTTGGTGCGGTCTCAACTAACAGCCAGCCAATCGTTGTCGCTTTGTGATCTGTGATTGCAGAAAAGGTACTCTGGCGCTGGGGCAGCCATTGAATATGCCGTCCTCCATCTCAAGGTGCATGATTCTCTATATTATATCCCTTTTGGGTTTGTTTTACGAGAATTATTCTGTAAGGAATGAGTTGAATTTGGAAGGTTCAATTGGTCATCAGGTGGAGAACATAGTGGTGATTGGCCACAGCTGCTGTGGTGGGATCAAGGGGCTCATGTCCATCAAAGAGGATGGCACTACCACAACGTAAGAAACATAATGGATCTGATTGAATAATATTCATTAAAGCGAAAGCTTCAATTATTCTCTCTCTGTTTTCCGGAAAGGTTGGGGGAATTGGGTGGTTCATTTGCTTTGCTCCTCTGCTTAATTCCACAAACTGTTCGTAGACAATAACTGCATGGACCACCAGCCTTATCTCCACATACTGAAATAAGATTATGTTTCTCTTCTCTTGACAAAAAAAGGGGAAGGCCCATCACATCACTAGTTGCAGACAGCTTTCTCAACACTTTGTGTGGCATAGAATTGATTTTCTTTTGTTTCTTTCAATACTAACAATAGTATTCCTTTCACTCAGTGACTTCATTGAGGAGTGGGTGAAAGTGTGTTTGCCAGCGAAGGAGAAGGTGCAGGAAGAATTCGCGTCCTTGCCTTTTGCTGAACAGTGCACTGAGTGCGAAAAGGTCTTGATCTTCTTCTTCTTTAATCATGAAAATCTTCAAAGCCATGCAAAACTCTGAGCTTTCTGTTGTAGGCGGCTGTGAAGGTCTCCCTGGAGAACCTGAAGACCTACCCGTTCGTGAAGGACGCAGTGGAGAAGGGCTCCTTGAAGTTAATCGGGGCACACTACGACTTTGTGAATGGCAAATTCGAGATATGGTGATTCGATTAATTAGTAGTGATTATATTATTATGTGGCCAGTCATAAATTTCATGGCAGAATGAAATAAGTTTCTGGATTTCTTGCATGACTTTTTCGATCTACTAAAGTCTCCAATGTTGTATAATTTGGGTTTCATAAATTTATATATATGTTGCTTTGCAAGAATATTGTACTTTAACTGAAATAAATTGAGTGAGGCACTCCACAGTATTTGTCCAAAGTATTTTAACAAGTCGACAAAATGCAAGCTAAAATTTAATTTAGCCTCTAGATTTACTTGCTTTTGTAAGACACCTCTCAGAGTTTGCAAATTATAATATATAATAACTTAAGTTTAAAAATTCTCGTCATTAAAAATGTTCGTGATGGAGATAAAATGATAAGAGATTTTCAATTATTAGAAAAATATTTTCATGAGGGATACGGACGGGGGGCATGATCTAAAGAGTTGATGAATACAAATTCCATGTGTCATGCCAATAGTCTCTAATCGTTCGAATCATAATAAAGTCGAGAAAATATATCCTTTTCGTAGTGGCCAATAGTCTCTGATCGATCGGCCAAACCGAGCCAATCTGACTTGTCGACCTTCAGAGTCATTGACTGCCGAATCCGTCGAGCGATCTGACTTGCCGAGTTAATACGACCGCCCCAATTGATCTGATCTGCCGAGTAGATGACTTCCCGACCTGCAAGCAGATCCGACTTGCGAAATAAATCTAATTGCGCCGAGCCGATCTGATCGTCCGAGTCTATCCGACCTGCCGAACACTGCGATTTCCCGAGCATTGCCGAGCAGTCCAACTTGCTAATCTCTTGAGTTCCAAAGCAAGGAACGCGGTGGTTATCATGACACATTATAAAGAGATGTGTTCTTTGGCTTAGGTTAGTCTCTAGATGATAAAAGACAATTCGCTTATGATTCCGACATTGTTTACGAGTAGCTCGGCCAGCTCAATCAGCCGGCTTGGCGCCACAAAGACCGAGCAGAAGGACCGACGAAGGCCTCACCCGGGGAGTTCCCGAACCGGGAACCCTCCCGAAGCACTAACCGACCGACCCCGGGAAGGATCGGGCAGGTCGAGCCCGAGCACCCCCTAGCTCGGTCCCCCAAGTCTGTTTTCCCGACCCAGGTCCGGGTCGGATAATTCAGTCCTTAACACTCCATCGACCGGATGACTAACAGACCCGGAACCCGGCAAGACTGACATAGCCCAACCAACTCTCGACTCAGGGTGTACCTTATGTCTCTCAGCTCCCAGTTGGACGCGTGGCGGCCCACGCTCCCTGGACAAGACCCAACCCGGTCCGTAACATCGGACCCGCCGGTCAGTACTCGATCTTCGGACCAGCACTCCACTACACAACCCTACATCAGTACATCCGGGGCACGACCCTGACGTCGGGATAATACATGTCTTATCCATTTATAATACATGATATGACTCAGTATGATTGTACCATCCAAGCACCCCCGCGCCATGTCGCGGTACCTCTAGGTGCTCTCTTACAAGCTGACAGGCACCACACCCCTGTCTCGTCGACACGGACATGGATTGTCAGCTCCCCCGGCTATATAAGCCCCTCCCCTTCTCATTCCGCAGGTATGCGCAATAGCACTCTACTTTACTCTCCTGCATTTCCTTTGCTCCACTATATTTTCTGTGGATACTGACTTAACCGTCGAAGGGTCTGACCGGGGAAAATCCCCGGCGGGTTAGCTAACGACCATCTTATCGTAGGTCATAGCCAGGTCAGCAGAGCCCGTGGCACTCGGGAGACCATCCCACCCTTGGGACTTCCAACTCGCTTCGCCACAGGATCACCTTATTTTCAGTATCTCTGTTAATCTGTTTCAGGGTTAACATGGAGTAGATAAATCACAGGGGTTACTTACTCAAATACTGTGACTAGGGCATATGGAGGGCGAGTACACTAGTTTCGTCAAGTTTTAACTCCTAGACCTCAAGATGCAATACCCACGCATTAACCATCAGTCCATTCCTTGAGAACGGCTTGGGTTAGTCTCTAGAAATGCATCATCATCATATAATCTCATCATATCATCTACTTTTATTCCATTCTTTCCATCATTTCGTCTTTCTATTATATTTTCTCAAGGTTTCATGATGACTTAGGTATCAGAGGGACCTCAAATGATAATTCTTGGTGAGCCCTTTGATGCGTATTATTCTCCACGGGATTGACTATTGTTGCTACATCACAAGAAGAAAGCGAGAAGAATGCTTCGATGCTATCTATCTTGATTGTGAGGTGGATTTTTATCGCCGCATCATCATGGTGAGATTTTCATATTGAAATATTTTGATGTGTCATCTATAGAAAGAAAGGAGAGAAAATAGAAAAAAATATAAAGAATAAAGGAAGGAAGAGAGTTGAGATCATAGTTCATGGTATCATGATACTATGTAGTGATTAATTAGAGTTTATAAAATTTATTTATAATGTTACGAGATTAGAATGGAAAACGACAACAAGAATAATAGAGAACACACTAGATTTACGTGGAAAACCCTTGACAGGAAAAAAACCACGGGCAGAGGAGGAAAAATCACTAAGAACGACGGAATACAAAGTCGGCAACTCTTATATCATAATAAAGTAAAGAGAAGTAGAGAAAAAGAGAGGTAGAGAAAAGAAAAAAGAGATAACCAAATAACTTTCTTGATTGATTGATACAACTTGTCTATGAGATACACAATTTATAGGGACCTTAGAATACTTAGTCAAATAAAAAATTAATAACAAAACTGTTAATTAACAGATTTATAAATAATTGTTAATTAATATATTAATAAGAAAATATCTAATAAATATTAACGGATTAAACAGAATTCGGGTCACCAAATTCTAACAATTTCCACCTTGACGCGAATTCCACAAATCTTCAAAAAGAATATTCTCCACCTTTTCCCCAAAAGTCCCACAGGCAAATCTCAGCATCTAGCATCAACCAAGTCCAAATAATACTTAAACTTAACTATAGGAAGTGTCTCACATCAATATGCTTTGTCCTCTCATGAAGCATCTGATCCTTCGTGAAGACAATGACACTCTGACTATCACAAAAGACTGTAGTAATCTGCAAGTCTTCGCTTAGCTCAATGAAGAGTCCTTTTAACCAAATAGCTTTCTTATAAGCTTGTCGTAAGTGATCTACTTTTATCAATATCACTCTGTGACGACAACATCACCTATTACTATGGATCCCTGCAGAACATATAAATTGGCGATTTTCCTTAGTCCCTTCATCACAACAAGAGACCCTTTACTAACCTTCACAGCTCCACCTTCGCCAGTATACTTGTACCCTTTAGAATCAAGAATACTCAAAGAGATCATATTTCTCTTCAAATCAGGAACGTGCCTCACATTACCAAGTGTCCGAATGGCACCATCAAACATCTTAATTCTGACCGTACTAATACCAGCAATTCTGCAGGATGCATTATTGCCCATCAAAACGACACCACTTGAAACCGTTTCATATGTTGAAAACCAGTCCCGATTGGGACACATATGAAACGTACAGCCAGAATCAAGAATTCATTCCTCACTCTGAGCCTCGATCCTTCGACAAGCTGTTTCATTTTTTCTTTTGAAAATAATGAATCATAAACTTTATTCAAAGTAAGAGTATCACGACTATATAAAATAGTATCTTTAAAAGCCGTATATGACAAGGGTAAAGAACACAGTAAGATTAATGCTAAATCTTCATCGTCATATTTGACCTCCAAAGCCTCTAAGTCAGAGACAATTTCCTTAAACACGGTCAAGTGATCTCTTAACGAAGTACCTTCTGCATGCGATGAGAATACAAACGTTGTTTCAGACCAAGTTTGCTCGTAAAACTTTTTCTCATGCACAACTGCTCCAGTTTTAGCCATAGTACAGCAACGAATTTCTTCTTCAAAACATCCTGTAAAATCTCATTCGATAGGTGGAGGTGGATTTGAGATAGAGCTTTTCGATCCTTACGTTCCTTTTCCTCCTTTGTCCATGTCGAGGGCATGTTGTCTATCCCGAACAGTGCGTCGTCCAAGTCCATATGCGCTAGCACCGCTCGCATCTTAACCTGCCACAGCGTAAATATGATGTTGCGATCCAAAAGCGGAATATCATACTTCATGCTTACCGTTGTCATTAATCCCGTTTGAAATCCTCAAAACAAACCTTACTCTGATACCACTTGTTACGAGATTAGAACGGAAAAATGACAACAAGAATAATAGAGAACACACCAGATTTACGTGGAAAACCCTTGACAGGAAAAAACCACGGGCAGAGGAGGAAAAATCACTAAGAACGACGGAATACAAAGTCGGCAACTCTTATATCATAATAAAGTAAAGAGAAGTAGAGAAAAAGAGAGGTAGAGAAAAGAAAGAAGAGATAACCAAATAACTTTCTTGATTGATTGATACAACTTGTCTATGAGATACACAATTTATAGGGACCTTAGAATACTTAGTCAAATAAAAAATTAATAACAAAACTGTTAATTAACAAATTTATAAAGAATCTGTTAATTAATATATTAATAAGAAAATATTTAATAAATATTAACGAATTAAACCGAATTCGGGTCACAAATTCTAACATATAATTTTTAAAATTTAAAATAAATTTATATATATTTTAATGAAATAATTTAATTAGAGTTTAAAGAAGTCAATTTAAACTATTTCTTATATTAGGGTTGATTGAATTAATTAAATAAATTAACAATTAAAAATCACATGTCTTAAATTCTGTCGCTGCCCCCTTCACCCTTGCCAACTAAAGCTTCCCTCATCCACGATCTCGCATTGTCGTCGCCATTGTCAATCTCTGGCGCCGCCTCCTCATGCATCGCCTCCACTGTCGCTGCTCATTGCCTCCGATGAGGTCGTTGGTTGTTGCTGCTCCCCTCACCCGCGCGCTCCCGTTGTCGCCGCAGCTGTCAATCGTCAGCCAACGCAAGCTGTTTAGGTCGCCTCCTATCGCACTCTGGGCGTCCTCGTCGCCGCTCGCTGCCATGGACAATGTTGTCTGTGCTTCCGGTGTCAGAAATTTTAAATTGTTTATAACGTATAATCGTACTGCTTTCATTGATTATGCATGATCCCAACTATCCTGTTTCAATTTCATCATTTCAGGTCCGAGGATCAAAATGGGATAAAATTGGTATGTTTCTCCTCCCCAATTCAAGACTAATAGTTTTCGTAATTTTCCTCTTCTGTATTGTTCCTGGACGAATTGACGAGGAACGCGGAGGATGAGTAAATCGTTTTCTATCACATTATTTCATCACAAAAATGGACTCCAATCAATACTTTTGATTTGGCTTCCAGATGGTAGGATTGTCAGATTCCGGATCACGATTTTATAAATTAGGGGTGAGATGAAAGATTAGACATCAAAGAAGAAAAGGGTGAAGGAAGTGGAAATAAAAAAAATATACTACGGCCAATGGCGTGAGGTTTTTTATGTCCCCATAAAAAATTAAATGACAAATTAAAAGCGGCTCCTAAATATAAAAGTAAAAGTGGATCGCATCAGTTGGGCAGCCACTAGCGTTCTCCTCTGAAATTTCGATGGAAGAAATCGAATACAAATGAAGGAGAATGAAGAAGAAAGTAATAATCTTTACACCTCGCCTAATGAAACAAGTACAATAATAAATGTTACCGATAGATATATGATCGAATTTGAAGCTTGTTATCAGAGTTATTTTTGACGCGGAGATTTGCTTGAAGATGATCTTGACACAGTGTGTGAAAGAGAATAGAACTCGAGCAGCGACAAAAACTAATACAGACTCAATTCTTGAACTTGTATTTATAGTTGAACCTATTTTCACAGTTCTGGAAGTTGTTGTTCCGTCGACTGATCAGCATCAGTAAACTGAACCACAGTGAATTTGCTCTGGAATATGACCACCTTCATGATTTGAAATATGTCTATTTCGTCGACTGAACACTCTTTTCGTCGACGGAACCAAAGTTTACCTTTCGACCGAGTTCTCTGAGCTATTTGTTGTGTCAGGAAATTAAAGATCTAAATAAAGTAAATATAAAAGAGAGAAAAATAAAGTAAATATATAAAAAATTGAAAAAAATATAAATATAAATATAGAAATATATAAATAATAAAAAATAAAGGAAGTATAAAATAGAAATAAATAAATAGTGTTTATAGAATAAAATATATAAGAATAAATATAATAGAAATTAAAATAAAATATAAATATGAAAAAAATTAAGATAGATAATAAAATATAAAGATAAAAAATAAATATATAATAATGAGAGATAAAAAAAGTCTAAATATACTACAACTTCTACATAATGCATTATTCAGTGCCAAGTGGCACGACACAAGATGATCATCGCTAGTGGTTAAGGCAATGTTTTGATATCATAATTATCTTCTCCTAGTTCAATCCTACCTAGTAATATCAAGTAATGAAAAATCCAAATGTCCTAGTTCATCAGTGGGTTTTGGCGAAAACTCACTGATAAACCTAGAAAAGTCGGATTGCAACAATTTCAAATATTATAAGTTTATTGTATTGCAAAGACTAGTATTGTGCTATCCAACGTGTATTTAGTGACTTTCCAAATATTATTCAATAGTACAATACGTCTAAGCTTATTTAAAAATAAATTGAATTATGTTAATATTTTTCACATTGATATTTTATTTTAATTTCTATTATATTTTTTATTATATTTTTATCTATAAACTCTATTTATTTATTTATATATATTCTATACTTTCTCTATTTTTTATTTTTTTGTTTATTTCTAAATTTTATATTTATATCTTTATTTTTTATCTCTTTATATATTTGTTGTATCTTTCACTCTTTTGATTTATTATTTTATACTTTATTCATATTATATATTTTTTTACTTATATTATTTATTTTACTTTATTCTTTATTTTTATTATATCATTATTTAAATCTCTATTTTTTTATATTTAATTTAATTTAATTTACTTTATCTTTTTTTTTAATTTTATATTTAAAACTAGTATCTAACCTAGCTTTAGGTCTTGAAAAAACTAACCGAAGGTCAGATATATCAAAACTATTATACTTTATATATTTTTTCTTATTTTTATTTTATTTTTATTATTTTATATTTTACATTATTACGCCCAAACAGGGCTCCTAAAATTAAAATATTCCAGTCCCCCGAAATGAAAATTTTAAGGCCCTCTTAGGGTCTAAAATGAATTTATTTCAGGCTCTTTTTGGGTATGAAATGAAATCTAATCGATTTAAATAATTTTTTTTATGATATCTAATCTATCTTAATTTACACATATAAATTTTATTTTAATTTCTATTTTGTATATTTATAATATATACAATTCTACGAACTCTATTTCTTGTTTATATTTTATATATCTTTTCTTATTTTATTTTATTTATATTTTTTTATATTTTATATTTTCTATTTATATCCTTATTTCAGATCAAAGAGGGTCTAAATAAATTTATTTCAGGCCAATGAGAGTCTGAAAGATTATTTATAGGATAATATTTTAATTATTTCTTAATCTTTTCACAATCACAATAAAATATAGTAAAAGGTTCGGGATGAGTCGAGTTGTATAAGGTAGGAAGAGAATATAGGGTGAAAGAAGATGAAAATATCTGTATCTGAACATAATTTATTATTTTAAAATCAAATTATGAAAAAGTAGTTTGGATATCTCAAAAAATAAACTATGAAAAGGAATTATTGGCGGGAGGGGTATAAGAGGAATGAGATGATTTTAAATTCGTCTTTTGATAAAGAACAAATCATAGGATATTTTTTTGATAAATATTAATTTTCACATACGTCTTTTGATAAAATGTCGAGGAGTATAATGATTATTTTTTAAACTTGTATATTATTTGGACAATCATCTACATCAACATTCTCCCTGGTGATGGAAAATAGTTTTTGGTTAGCTAAGGTGAGGCAATGATATAAAGACGAATAAGGGATGATAACAAGTCGGATTTGATTGAATTTCTCTACCATCTTTATACTCGGGGATCAGGGGTATAAAATTTATCCTCTATATTAATATTTTGTTTTTTTCTATTCAATTATATCATTCAATAAAACTATATTAGATTAATAAACATCTTATTAAAAAGGAAAATATAATTAAATAATAAATTAAATATTTATATAGTCTACTCCTAATATAAAGTTAGTGAATTTTGGAAAACAGTATATATATATATATATATATATATATATATATATATATATATATAATTTTTACTATATCATCCCTTATCTTTTAAAATTCTTTTAGATGGCATCATATATCTAACTTATATATCTATTAATTTTTGAGGTGATCGATTTGACTCCACGAAAATTATCCTACCGCTGTCAGGATAAATTAGAAAGTGCTTACAGTGGATGGTCTATCAACCTAATAAGCCTTTAGGATAAATCAAAAATACTCACAGCCGACGGTTCATCAATTTACATTCTTAATTCAACCATCGATTAAAATATAATATCCATTAACTTATTAAAATTGGCGCTCATTTCTTACATGTTTTACAAATTGAGAAGATAACTTCATTGTACCATTGCGCCTGGCCAATTTTAAAAATTTTAGACATAGATAAAAGATAAGAATCTATTTCATTTTATCCGGTCTGATGTGTATCAGAATTTGTAAACTTATCCACTTTCAATAAATAAATGCACCTTTAATTTTTATAATTCCTTTTTATTTTAACTAACGAAGTAAATATCAAATTGAGTTGTTTTATTGAACATTTAATTGATTAAAATGATTAAATATGTAATAAAAGATATTCCAGTCGGATGACGATAGAAACGCGTTTTATTTTAAGTATTTTAAAATTAAGAATTTTTTCAGGAGATTTTTGTTGCTAAGCTATCCGAGGTCAACTAACAGTCTTCGGGAAATTGCTGAGAAAGAAAAAAAAATAATTAATGAGATTTTTTCAATCTTAATGATTGATTCGGTTTCATAAAAGTTTTTCATTGGCTATCAGGATAAATCGGAAAGTGTTCGTAGTGGGCGGTCTAAAAGCCCAGCGTCGTACGTCGTAACTGGGGATCGAACCGTGGATGTATGAGATAGCGACTAGTCACTCTACCGCTGCACCATAGTTTCGAAGGCGAAATTGCTGAGAAAAACAAATGATTAACAAGTTTTTCCAACCTGGGGCGACCGACTTAGCCTCACGGAAGTTTCCCACCGACCGTCAGGGTAAATCGAGAAGCGCTCGCAGTGGGCGGTCTAGAAGCCTAGCGTTTCAGGATTCACGCCCATTTGAAGGAAAATTCTTATAAATATGCTGTAGCTGAGATTGAATTATGAATGTCTAAAATAGTGATAAGTCAATCTACCGCTGCATCATGATCCGGAGGCGAAATTGCCGAGAAAGAGGTGAAGAATAAAGGAGGACAGACCGTACGGATTAGTTGGGTTAGGTGATAGGTATAAAATATGGTAGACATGCAATTTTAAAGGGTTTAGAGAACATTTTAGGCAGTCTTTCGCAACTTTTTTTTTTTAGCAAGTGTAAATTTTGAAAACAATACAATTTGGAATATTTACCATATTTCACAGGATTAGGTTCACGGACTAAATCCTACCTTTAATAAAACAATCAATTGCTTTGAAGTTCTTTCTTACCGTAGGTAATCTAAGAAACTTCCTTGCTACTTCGCAAATTAATTTTTTTACTTTTCAGTTACGCGGTTCCTTTCCACGCCATCTTCATGCCATCCTGACTCAATTGCGTTCCTTTCCTTGTGTAATTTCCGGCTATGATTTGTATAAATTCAATGAATTGGTGTTCTTCACGATCATCGCGGACCAAAATCTCCTACTGTTCTATTCTGTTAATTTCATTTTGTTGAATTGCATACCGAGAAGCGATTTTCTGATTTGATTAATTAATTTGTAGTAGCGCCGCCCGAATCGATCGATGGACCATGCTGCAGATTTCTTGATTCTCTCCGAGCGGCGCTTCGCCGCATCGTCGTCGCCGCTGCGGCGGTGGCGCATTGCCTACCACATGATTTGTTCCTGCCGCGCCATGAGCATCCTCGTCAGGAAGCAGTTCGCCGCCACCGCTGGGTCCCCTCCTACGTCGCTATCGATGTCGACGGCGACTCCGAATCGTTGACTTTCCCCAAAGTCGCGGATGCTAGCCGTCTTAGGTCCCTCGTCAAGGAGCGGCGCCTCGAGGAGCTCCACCGCCTAGGCGGATCCGCAGGTCTCGTTAGCGCGCTGGCCTCCGACGCAGAGGCTGGCGTACACGGGGGCGGCGACGACCTCAGCTCCCGCAAGGCGGCGTTCGGCTCCAACACCTACCCCCGACCGAAGCCCAAGGGTTTCTTCCACTTCGTGTTCGAGGCGATCAACGACTTGTTCATCATCATTCTCGTGGTCTGCGCCGCCATCTCCCTCGCCTTCGGTATCAAGGAGCACGGCCTCAAAGACGGATGGTACGACGGCGCCAGCATCTTCCTCGCTGTCTTCCTCGTCGCCGCCGTCTCCGCCGTCAGCAACTTCCGCCAGATGAAGCGTTTCCACAAGCTGTCGGCGGAATGCGACAACATCCGCGCCACTGTCGTCCGCGGCGGCCGCCGACAAGCGGTGTTCATCTTCGACGTCGTGGTTGGCGACGTCGTCATGTTAAACATCGGCGACCAGGTCCCGGCCGACGGAGTCTTCCTTCAGGGGCACTCTCTGCAGGTCGACGAATCGAGCATGACGGGCGAGAGCCACCCGGTAGACGTCGACGCCGTCAAGAACCCTTTCCTCGCTTCCGGCGTCAAGGTCATTGACGGTTACGCCTCGATGCTCGTCACGGCCGTCGGCACCGACACGACGTGGGGCGAAATGATGGGCTCCATCACCCGCGAGACGTCGGAGCCGACGCCGCTGCAGGAGCGGCTTCAGGGGCTGACGTCGAGCATCGGGAAGATCGGCATCGTGGTTGCCGCCGCGGTCTTCGCCGTACTCGTGATCCGTTACTTCACCGGAAGCACGAAGGGCGATGACGGACGGCCCAAATTCGACAAGCACAATGCAAACGCCTCGGACGTCATCAGCGGCCTCGTCAACATTTTCCAGGACGCGGTCACCATCATCGTGGTCGCTATCCCCGAAGGCTTGCCGCTCGCCGTCACGCTGACGCTGGCCTTCTCCATGACAAGAATGATGAAGGACAACGCCATGGTCCGGAGGCTCTCGGCTTGCGAAACCATGGGTTCTGTCACCACCATCTGCACCGATAAAACAGGGACCTTGACGTTGAACAGGATGAAGGTCGCCCAATTCTGGATCGGGAATGAGCAATGCACGTCGACAACCTCGATTCCGCCGGGCGTTCTGACATTGCTATGCCAAGCCATCGGGTTGAACACCACCGGCAGCGTTTTCCAGCCTACCGCGGCGTCGGAGCCAGAGATTACCGGAAGCCCAACGGAAAAGGCTCTGCTTTCATGGTCGATTTCGGATCTCGGAATGGTTGCGGAAGAAATGAAGGAGAAGTGCGTCGTCATCCATGTCGAGGCCTTCAATTCGGAGAAGAAGCGGAGCGGAATCTTTGTGGAAGAGAAAGCGACCGGAGCGATGATCACGCACTGGAAAGGAGCCGCCGAGATGCTTCTGGTCCGATGCTCTCATTACACAGAGACGAACGGGAGCGTTGAACGTATAGATCTCGAGGCCAAATCCAAGCTCGAAGCGATCATCCATGACATGTCCGCCTCGAGTCTCCGCTGCATTGCCTTCGCCTACAAGAACACCACCGGAGCAGAGGGCTTCCAGGCCAACCGAGGCGAAGCACCAAGGCTCGACGACACCGAGCTCACCCTTCTGGGGTTCGTCGGTCTAAAAGACCCGTGTCGCCCGGAGGTGGCGCGCGCGATCGACGCTTGCAGAAATGCCGGAGTTGGAGTCAAGATGATCACAGGGGACAACGTGTTCACGGCCAGGGCCATCGCCATCGAGTGCGGGATAATTCGACCAGAGGACTCGGAGGCTATGGTCGTGGAAGGGCAGGAGTTCAGGAACTACTCGCCGGAGGAGCGACTGAAGAAGGTCGACCAGATTTGGGTCATGGCGAGGTCGTCCCCTTTCGACAAGCTCCTGATGGTGCAGTGTCTGAAGCAGAAGGGGCAAGTGGTGGCCGTCACCGGCGACGGAACTAACGACGCGCCGGCGCTGAAGGAGGCCGACGTGGGTCTGGCGATGGGCATCCAAGGCACGGAAGTCGCCAAGGAGAGTTCCGATATAGTGATCATGGACGACAACTTCGATACGGTGGTGACGGTCATGCGATGGGGGCGGTGCGTCTACAACAACATCCAGAAGTTCCTACAGTTCCAACTTACGGTCAACGTCGCGGCCCTGGCGATCAACTTCGTTTCCGCAGTGGCCACCGGAGCCGTGCCGTTGACGACCGTGCAGCTCCTGTGGGTGAACCTGATCATGGACACGATGGGCGCGCTGGCTCTTGCCACCGACACGCCCACCAGGGAGTTGATGGAGAAGCCGCCGGTGGGGCGGACGGCGCCGCTGATCACCAGCGTAATGTGGCGCAACCTGTTGGCGCAGGCTCTGTTCCAGGTGGCGGCGCTGCTCGTGTTCCTGTTCCAAGGGGAGTCGCTGATGGGATGGAGCGAGGCGGAGAACAACACGATGATCTTCAACACCTTCGTTCTCTGCCAAGTCTTCAACGAGTTCAACGCGAGGAAGCTGGAGAAAAAGAACGTGTTCCAGGGGATGCACAAGAACAAGCTGTTCTTGGGGATCGTGGCGGTGACGGTGGTGTTGCAGGTGATGATGGTGGAGTTTCTGAGGAAGTTCGCTGGCACGGTGAGGTTGGGATGGGGACAGTGGGGGATCTGCGTCGGCGTCGCGGCCATCTCGTGGCCAATTGGGTTGCTCGTGAAGTTTATGCCGGTGGCCGAGAATCCATGGCTTCAACTCCGGCGTTACGTCAAAGCTTGAGATCGATCGACTCTCGTTCATTTGATGAACAAAACGCTGCTATTTCATTTAGTTATAATTATTTTCATAGGTATTTGTAGGCCAAACAATTTAAATAAAATTAATTTTGCCTTGTACCAATGCTTATATGGTTTATCGATAATTATCTTCTACAATATAATAACTTTTGGTCTGAGTGAGTTGAATAAGATATTATGACACATGTCCATAGCCTTCAAACTCAAAACTCTTAGAAGTTGAGTTTTTGAGTGATTTGAACAAAGGGCTTATATATCTACTAACGTCTAGGTTATATTTGATTAGAGATAATATAATTAAATTTATAATTTAATTGGGTCTGAAATATAATCCAAAATTATATATTGTTGATCTTATAATCCAGATTATAAAATTTTATTTAACTTTTATAATACAGATTCTAGTATATTATAATTTTAAATTATATCAAGTAAAATAATCAATCTTGTAATATAGTCTTGATTATATTTATCTCTCATCAAACATAACAGTACAACTATAGAATTTGTATAGCCAACGCATCGAATTTGGAAATAAAAATAAGATAGAGAATGACGTCATCTATATACTAAACAGTCACGAGTCGTAAACTTCTTCAATAGGATGGATTCTTCCCAATATTTTTCCATATATATATATATATATATATATATATATATATATATATATAATATATATATATATATATAAAACAAAGTTTGAAAATTCCACAATCTTGCCCATTCATCTTCTCCCAATTTGACTAAGACATTTCTTCGATCTGGCTTTCCTCCAATCTAATGTACAGTCTCATAACTCAGATATTAAACTCAAAAATCAAGCATATGCCTCAAATCATATATACATCAATGATCATCATGGCATAAGAAATGTCATGCCCCGTGGAGCCGCGCCGTCTGATACTGAACGGACTACTTCTCCCTCGACCCGGCGGACAAGTCAAAAACTTAACCTCTACAACTCTCTCAGCCCGCCTATACTGCAGCCTATAAAGTTAGAACAAGCCACTGAATGAAAAGAAAACGAAGATGGTGACAACAACTGCATACCGGTACGATTTACGACAAAACAAATAAAAACATAGGCCTCCATGGCACATAAAAGTACAACTATACCGCCGTGCAAAATGACACAACAGAACACAAATATATCAGTGAAAATGAAATGAAAGAATAAACGAAAAAAGGTACCAATATGTACCACCATCAAAATACAAGAACAATCCCGAAATCGTCTCGAAATACGTAAACTGGGACAGACTTGCAGAGTCAGGCAGAGTCAGGCTAACCCAAAGGCAGGAAATGCTAAAAACTAGAATACCGAAAACAATTGATACATACCAGAGTCAGGCTAATCCGAAGATATAAAGGTTCAAATACCATACGAATGATGTAAGGTCGCCAGAATCCATGTAAACCTACCTCCTGAAGGTGCAGGTCCAATATATACTATGACTAGATACCGTAAGTACGAGCAAATGCAATAACGCAATCATCAACAACTATGCTAAGATGCATCAACTGCATATGATAGCAATCACACGTGCCACTCTCTAGACGCGCTCCGACTATCGATATATTGGGTAACTAGGAGATAGGACAGCCTAACACCTATGGTTGTTTAACCAAAAGCCCCCGTGGGGATACATGAAACAACATCGCACCTGGGGCTATGCACAATGCATGAGAAACCAATGCACCTGGAACTATACAAAATGCATGAATAGTCAATGCACCTGGGGCTATACAAGATGCATGAATAGTCAACGCACCTGGGGCTATGTGGTATGCATGAATAGCCAACGCACATGGGACTATGCGGTATGCATGAATAGCCAACGCACCTAGGGTTATGCAGAATGCATGAATAACCAACGCACCTGGGGCTATACGGTATCATGAATTGCCAATGCACCTGGGGCTATACGATATGCATGAATAGCCAATGCACCTGGGGCTATGCAAGATGCATAAGTAGCCAACACACCTAGGGCTATGCGGTATCCATGAATAGCCAACGCGCCTAGGGCTATGCAGAATGCATGAATAGCCAACACACCTGAGGCTATGCAAGATGCATGAGTAGCCAACGCACCTGGGGCAATGCAAGATGCATGAGAAGCCAACGCACCTGGGGTTATGCAGAAACTAAGACATGTCCGATGATACGTCTCAACCACTCGGAAGCCAGGGGTCGCCTAAGTATACCTCTCCTCTTTTGACATGGCTGACGACCCGTATTTAACCACCAGGAAGCCAAGAGTCGTTCGAACACGCATAATACCGACGTGATGCATGCCACCATCTCATGCAACACTTCCTAACCAAACCTACAATCATCAACATGATATGTAGGGGTCCAAGATTAATCACACACCATATCCTAACCCTAGTACTGGGTGTAGGTATCCTATCACTAAACTAAAATACTCAACAACATGCGATCATAAAAAGGGTAAGGAGGTCCAACTTCGTAGCAATACAGAAATAAATCTATCGTCTAATCAAGCAGCTAATATCGAGTGTAAATATATAGAAGCAGGAAGTAAAAAAAATTATACTGCAATCTATAACTAACTATGCATAAAACTGTGACAATATCTAAATAGATATGTCAGAAGTACCCGCCTCTGATGTAAAAGTACGTAAGCCGAGAATCCCCTATCCAGACAATCCGCAACGAAGTAGACAAGTCAATCAATATCCTGTATCAAATAACATAATTAGCTATCTACACAAAAGTAATTAGCTAATCTAACTAATCCAACCATATTAGGGTTATTCCCAACTACCCCGAGTTATG
The DNA here is from genome assembly GCA_024364735.1 of Boesenbergia rotunda. Classification (NCBI taxonomy): domain Eukaryota; kingdom Viridiplantae; phylum Streptophyta; class Magnoliopsida; order Zingiberales; family Zingiberaceae; genus Boesenbergia; species Boesenbergia rotunda. The sequence goes on along the minus strand of JAGFNQ010000100.1, from coordinate 72,932 downwards.
GATCTTAGGCTCAACTTAGGTTTAGCCTAATCCAAGCAAATCTCTAACCCAATGTAGCTAACCATCAAAGTGAAGCCACTCACAACATAGCAACACCTAACTCAACCGAACAGTTTTGTCCAAGCTCACCAATCCAACCCACGGTGAGACACAAGAACAACAAGATCAAACTTCAAATCCATAATGACTCACCCGACACAGAACATAGCAAATACACACTATCACAACCCATGACCCAAACATGATCAAGATTATCAATGGCAGAAACTAAACTGCCCAAGACACACTCGGAACACCACCAATTCACAAAAACTAGATCAAAACCATACAACACGGCAAAAGTAAGAAACCATCAAATTCCCAACCACAAATTAAACTCCCTAAAGCTTGTGAGCAGGAAATAAATCCAGAATTCAAGAACAAAGCAGCCAAATACCACGATCAGAAATTGTAACGACCCGACCCCTCGGCCCCTTGGGCGGCCCAACTGGCGGCCCATTTAGCGGCCCAACTGGCGGTCCCTTGGGTGGCCCAACTGGCGGCCTCTTATGTCGTCGACCGACGACCATCGACCGTGCCGTTACTCACTAGGTCTTTCCACCCCTGGCCAGTGGATTTTTGCCTTCCCCAGGATTCGAACTCTAGACCTCCAGGCTAAGTATTAGAGTTTATAAATCCTGGTAGCCAAGTGAGCGCCGAAATACCACGATCAGAAATAGATGAAATCCAATCTCTAAGATGGAGCTACCATCAAACAACCCACGATGGATCATCCAAAACCTCATTCACTGCCCTTAGCTACCAAATCAAGAACACATCAACTCAATCATATATAGAAACCGAACAACCTCAACAACACAGTAGGAGGAAACAACCACAAATCAATAGAACAAGATACCAACATCACAGATGAAACACTCCATACTTCAAATCGAACAACACAAAACAAAATCCAATAACCTAGATCTGAAGAACAAACTCTGATCTGAGGAAATTCGAAGCTAGAATCCCTACCTGAGATCTCAGCGCCTAGCAGATGGTAGCCGATCGAGCCCTAGTTAGGGTACGTGAACCTCTCCTCCCACTCCAGCGTGGCTCCAGAGATCGCGCAAGCTTTCCTGATTGTGATTTACGATTTCTAATCGTAGAACATACATATAAGGAGATAAAGCATCCGGAAAATCGACCGAAACTCCTTATACTGCAGGTGAGGGGTACTTACTTCCTGCGCTTGTTCTTACGACTCTAAAGCGTAGGTTTTTGGGAAAAGGAACGATCCTTAGAGTTTCGGAGAGCTTCTAACGGAGAATTCTTCCTCGGAGAGATTCCCTAACGTAGCCTCCTTCTTAAATCCTTTGGATCTTCCCTTGGTTCGCGCGCGCGGGAGAGAGAGCGAGAGGAGAGGTCGCGTGCGTGAGGGAGGGCGTCGGCGTCGCTGGGTTGGGAGAAAATTAACCTAAAACTCGTAACTCCCTCTTTTATACTTATGGGGGGCGAATTTAACTAATTCTACCTTATCTATTGTTTCCCTTAATATATTTCAACAAAACCAAATCGCTCTCTTGGTAAGTCCATTCCTCTCTCACACCTTTGGTTTAGGGATCAAATCCCACTTAAACATTTTTTTCTTTTTATCCCTTTTTGTCACTTTCGTTTATGGAAAAATTCTATAAAAATATCCATAAATTCGGAATAAATTCTAAGATATTTCTAAAATTAGTTTTGAGAATTTTTGGACGTTACAATCCCCTATACCTTATAAAAAGTTCGTCCTCGAACTTAAAATAACTCTGGGTATTTCTGTCTCATGCTGTCCTCTGGTTCCCATGTTGCCTCTTCTACTCTGTGATTTTGCCATATGACTTTCACTAATGGTACCTCCTTGTTTCGTAATTTCTTAACTGCTCGGTCTATTATCTGAATAGGCCGACTATCATAACTGAGATCTTCGCGAACTTGTATCGTCTGTGGCTCTATCACCTGGGTGGCATCTGGGATATGCTTCTTCAGCATGGAAACATGAAATACATTGTGGATAGCTGACATCTCCCGAGGTAGCTCCAACTCATAAGCTACTTTGCCAACTCTTCTAGTGATGGGGTATGGTCCTACATATCTGGGACTTAGCTTGCCCTTCTTCCCAAAATGCATTACTCCCTTCATGGGAGCCACCCTGAGGAACACTGAATCCCCAACTTCAAACTCTAATGGTCTGCGCCGTGTATCAGCATAGCTCTTCTGGCGGCTTTGAGCTGTTTCTATTCTCTGGCGGATCTGCTGTATGGCTACGGTGGTATCATCTATAAGATCTGTCTGTAGGCCTAACTCTTGCCTCTCACCACCCTCGTACCAACAGATAGGAGATCTACACCTCCGCCCATATAAAGCCTCATAGGGTGCCATGCCGATAGTGGCCTGATAACTATTGTTGTAGGCGAATTCTGCTAAGCACAGGTATCTGCACCAACTGCCCTTGAAATCTAGAGCACAAGCTCTGAGAATATCTTCTAGTACTTGATTAACTCTCTCTGTCTGACCATCTGTCTGAGGATGGAAAACTGTGCTAAACTTCAGTTTGGTGCCTAGTGTTGTCTGTACGCACTCCCAGAAGTGTGAAGTGAACCTACTGTCCCTATCTGAGATGATAGTCCTAGGGACCCCATGTAGTCTGACGATCTCCTTGAGGTATAACTGAGCTAGCTGTTCCATGGAATAAGAGATCCTGATAGCTAGGAAGTGGGCAGACTTAGTCAATCTGTCTACTATTACCCAGATTGCATCATATCCATTCGTGGTTCTGGGTAGTCCCACTATAAAATCCATGGAAATATTTTCCCATTTCCATTCTGGAATCTGAATAGGCTGCAGAACTCCACCTGGTCTCTGATGTTCTGCCTTGACTCTTTGGCATGTCAGACAGGTACTGACATATCTGGCAATGTCTCTCTTCATTCCAGGCCACCAAAAACGTCCCCTGAGGTCTTGGTACATTTTGGTGGAACCAGGATGCATTGCATAAGGAGATCTATGTGCGTCTTCTAGGATCTTCCTTCGAAGCTCTTCTTGGTTCGGAACACATAAGCGGTCACCGTAGTGCAGTGTCCCATTATCTGATAGGAGAAATTCTCCATTTTCGGCTTCTGCTATCCCCTGCTTGATTTTCTGAAGGTCAGGATCTTGATCCTGTGATGTCTGGATGCCTTCAATCAGGGTTGACACTAATGTCAAAGTGGAGAGCTGCCCAACTAAAATTTCCAGTCCAAACTCTGTTAACTCTTTCCGAAGGGGCTGTGACATCGTGGACAAAGCTAGTAGGGTGGCACTAGATTTCCTGCTAAGCGTGTCTGCCACCTTATTAGCTTTACCTGGGTGGTAGAGGATGTCAATGTCATAATCCTTGACCAGCTCAAGCCATCTGCGTTGCCTCATGTTCAGATCCTTCTGAGTAAAGAAATACTTCAGACTTTGATGATCTGTGAAAATCCTACACTGAGCTCCGTATAAGTAATGCCTCCAGATCTTGAGAGCAAACACTACTGCAGCTAGCTCAAGGTCATGAGTAGGGTAGTTCTTTTCATAATCCTTGAGTTGTCTAGAGGCATAGGCGATAACCTTGCCATTCTGCATCAGCACTGCTCCAAGTCCTAATTTAGAAGCATCACTATATATGTCGAATCTGTCAGTGGTCTCTGGAAGAGTCAGGATGGGAGCACTAGTCAATCTTCTCTTTAATTCTGTAAAATTGTTCTTGCAGTCCTCTGTCCACTGAAACTTCCTGTTCTTCCTGGTAAGAGCTGTCAGTGGGGAGGCTATTCTGGAGAAATCTTCTACAAACTTCCTGTAGTAACCGGCTAGGCCCAGAAAACTTCTGATCTCACTGGCATTCTTCGGTCTAACCCAGTTACTTACTGCTTCTATTTTGTTGGGGTCTACCATCACACCATCCTTAGAGATGATGTGACCCAGAAAAGACACTTGATCAAGCCAAAACTCACATTTTGAGAATTTTGCATACAGTTGGCTCTGCTGAAGGATCTGCAATACTGTCCTGAGATGTTCAGCATGTTCCTCCTGAGTTCCTGAGTAGATAAGAATGTCATCAATGAAGACGATGACAAACTTATCTAAGTATTCCCGGAATACTCTGTTCATGAGGTCCATAAATGTCGCTGGAGCATTTGTGACCCCAAAAGGCATGACTACAAACTCGTAGTGCCCATATCTGGTTCTGAAAGCTGTCTTCGGAATATCACCCTCTCTGACTTTGACCTGGTGATAGCCGGATCTCAAATCTATCTTTGAGAAGACTGTGGATCCCTTTGAGAAGACTGTGGATCCCTTTAGCTGGTCGAACCTGGGCTCTGATACCAAAATAAATTGTCACGCCCCGAGACCTAGGAGCCGCTGATCCAATAGAAAATCGAACAGCACCTCCCCTGTCCGGCGGACAATTTACACATACACAGAATACGACCACGCAATTTAATTGGCCTTAGGCCTCAAAATATATATAAACGCAACATAAAAGTAAGAAAACCATAACGATAAAGCATAATAAATCTTACTTGACTGCGGACCGGTCCGACTTATGACGAAACAACAAATACAACAATCCCTTAGGACACACGACACATACGACATAGATAAATCGCTAAAAGAAATACAAAACAATACACTACAAAGTACAAAACGAAACCAGGTAGTTGCGATGGGTAGGGACTGGCTGATGGGCTCTTCTGGCGACTCCAAGTATCTCAACCTGAAATAAAAAAAACATAATGGCAACGGTGTGAGTCCATAAGCTCAGCGAATACCCAACAGATATGCATAGTATAATATAATAACAATAACCATATACGCTAGCACAGTCTCATCTGAGCAATAGGAAATGGTATAAACTGAAAGTACTGAATATAGGTACATACCCGAATCCGTCTAGTCTGCAAAGGGTGAAATATATCCCTATGGAACAAGTATAACATATAATCCAAGATAAAACAGGTATCCAATATATGCATGTCAATCAAGTGCAGAAATCAAATGCAGCAAACAATGCACGATGCAAAATATGCACATGGTGCAATGACATATGTCACCCCTGACACCAATCAGATCATCGTCCACCTGTCATAAATGGACGTCCGAAAGGGTAGAGCTATGACAACTGTACGCACCCTTCTATCACTGCTCCTGAGTGACCGAGTGGACAGGATGCTGGCGGAGGTCTCTCTCCTACCCCAAGCAATGGGGGAGTCTAGCTCTCATCTTCTCGTGTCTCTGGACGAGAAGGGATCCCTGGCTGCTACCACGCCCGAAACCACCCTCCAAATCGTGGTCGAACGGAGCAATACAGGGCAAATGCACACACCCTATGGTAGCCACTACCCCTGAGTGGATGTGTGTGCATATCCTCATGTAACTGACGATGGGCTCAGACTACATAGGAGCCGATGATCGTCAGCATGCAACAATGCAAGGATGGTGCATGACATACATCCATACAACAACCACCAAGTCCTCATCTATCCCTAATGTATAGGTATAGGTCCGAATCCTATAACAAAAATACAAGTACCCTAATAGGTATACTGACAAAATAACCAATGATCCATCAATGTCAAATGCAAGGGAACAGATCTCTACATCTACGCATATATAACTATATACATGATAACTATTGAGACTGTATGAAGCGGAAAGGAAATAACCTCAAGGATAAGCAACCGATATCAATACAGGTATACTAAGACAGATATAGCATACAATCTTACTGTTATCTATAACAGACAATGCATAGCAATATGACTATATCTAAAAGATAAGTCAAAGGGTACCCGCCTCAAGAGAGATGCTCGTATCAGAAAAGAATCTCCCGTCCGAAAATCAGCAATGATAAATCCAGTCAATGCCCTGTATTAAAGGCATATGTTTAGCTACAATAATATATAATTATAGCTAAACGAGTTATCTCAATTTATTAGGATCATCCTAATTATCCTGTTTTATTTAATTAGTCATAATTAAATGATTAACCCTTAATTATCTCAATCAACCCCTAATTGATTTAATTAGGTTTAGCATGATAGCAATCCCATCAAGGTAAGAATCACAAGGCTCTCGATATAGCTCCACCAGGTTCTCCAAATCATAACCTAATCCATAATTTCATAATCATAGCTCACAACATCAAATCCACAAAACTATAAAAATCCACAAGGAGACCTAGAACAGAATATGCTCTAACCCTGGAGCCCACTTACAAAGTTCGCGGTAAGGAATACCCAGCCAAAACCATACCAACAGTAGAGGCAGATCAAATCAAAACAACCATCTAGAAACCAAATTCCCATCCAAACACACTCACGACACACAACAGTGCTCACGACAATCCAGGAATTTAACACCCAACTCATCCAACACAATAGAGATGTTTATTGTTACAACTCATGAAGGAACCCAAGGAAAAATGACCACCTCAAGTGAAAACTTACAGCAAACACCAATCAATTGAAGCCCACGGCACAGCTTCAAGATAGGGCAGAATTTCCCAAAGTCAACAACTCCAATCAAGCCCAAGAGTTCATCTACACCAAACTCCCTTCAAAATCAATCTAGCAAACAATTCTTACTGATTACATAACCAATTTAAAGCTTCAATCAAGCTTACAACCTCATCCAATTCTTGTAGATTCTATCAAATTGATCCAACCCAGAAAACCAATCTAAGAAAACCAAAACCATATCACGATACCACCCTAAAGCTCAACCTGCAGATCTGAACAAATTCCATTCCAGTTACAAGTTAGAAATAGAGCTCATTATGCTAAACCAAATCCAAATCTGTGGATTCTAAAACAAAACAGTAACGGGAGCTCAAACTTAGAACCGATCATCACACTAAAAAATCAAATATGATCTCCAATCCAATAACATCTTTAGAACAACACAAACAAAGCATCATCGGTGAACAACACTGCCACATCACCAAATCAAACACAAATCCTAATCTCAAATCAACTATCAAGAACTATCATCTAAATAGAAATCAGAATACAACACCAATCCAATTCAAAGCCTCATAGCTTTAATCCATCATGGCCAACAAATCAAACATCCCTCACATGAAATGACACCCATCGTAGCTCACGGCAGGGACAAACCACCACAACCTAGCAATTCCCTTCCAAGCAGATCAAAAATCCCACAGAGAATCTAAATCTGAAATCCATATTCGAAAAAAAACAAAGAAAAGCTGTTCGATCAAATGTTCACTTGGGAAACTTCAATTTAGTAAGCTAGGCTTCCATACGAAAATCAACTACTACATCCATCAAGGACACAACAAGATTCCTTACCTTGCTTGCGCCGACCAAGGTGAAAGCCAACTCACGATCGGCACCCAAATCTGCTCCCTTATCCGACGTTTATGGCCGCGAGCGAAAAGGGAAGAAAGACTCAATGCGGAGGGCAGGGAGACAACTCAGGAAACTGAGGTCGGGGTCGGAGCTGTGATCGCCGTCTGGAAGGAGAAGAGGACGTCGGCTTCGTCGAGCGAGAAGAAAGGGTCGGCTGCGGCTCAGGGTTGCGGCTAGGGCACGAGGGGAGGGAGAAGGGAACGAAGGAGGAAGGCGGCGCGCCTGCGCTAGGGCACGAGAACGAGATGGAGAAGAAGGGAGGAGTCGGCTGCGTTTGTGGCTGTGGCTAGGGCTCACGGCAACAAATGGTAAGGTATATATGTGAGGAGCATTTTACAAAATGCCCCTAAGATTTCAGAAATTCCAATTCTGCCCTTAGGATAAGGGTTTTAGTTGTTTAACCCTCCAATATTTTGTAATCCACCTCTATAAATCTCTGAAAAATTTTCTGGCCTGGTTTTTTTTTTTCCGTATTTTACACCGGTAATCTATACACAGGCGCATGCATGAACCCGTCTTTCTTCTTCACGAACAACACTGGAGCTCCCCAAGGTGAATGACTAGGGCGTATGAAGCCCTTGTCGAGCAGCTCCTGTAGTTGCTCCCAAAGTTCTCTTAATTTTGCTGGAGCCATACGGTATGGTGCTTTTGAAATGGGATTGGTACCTGGAATGAGATCTATCTCAAACTCTATCTCCCTGTCTGGTGCTAAGCCTGGTAACTCGTCAGGGAAGATTGCTGGGTAGTCATATACCACTGGGACCTCTTCTAGCTTTTGGTCCTTGACTTGTTCGACATGGACTACATGTGCTAGAAATCCAGCACATCCTGTACTCAGTAGTTTCCGTGCTTTCATGGCGGAGAGAAATTTCTTGGCCTTCTTCTTCGGTTCTCCGATGTATTCAAACTGCTCTGCTGTCTCTGGTTGGAATACAACTTTCCTTTTTCGGCACTCTATAGAAGCGCTGTATTTGCTCAGGAAGTCCATCCCAAAAATGACATCATAGTCGGACATATTCAGTATTACCATATCACAGTAGAGCTCCCTGTCTGAGATGCCGACTGGTATGGCACGGAGCCAGTGTGTGGATGCCATGATGTCTCCGGAGGGCAGGGTAGTCAGAAACTGACCACTAAGTACATCCGGAGGTATTGCTAGTTTTTCGACGAATGCCCTGGATACATATGAATGGGTTGCCCCAGTATCGAAAAGTACAGATGCATGCAGGTTTAAAATACTAATCTGACCTGTAACAACTGTAGAGGCGGTGGCTACATCCTCTCTGGTCAGTGAGAAAACCCGTGCATTTGTAGTCGCCGGTGGAGCCTCTAATCTGCCTTGATTGATCTGAGGTCCCTCTAGTGCTGTCTGCATCAGGTGAAGCTGAGCTGGCTTACCTCCATACTGAATAGGCTGTGGGGGAGGTAAGTTGGCCTTGTTAGGGCATTGCTTGGCCATATGCCCTTCCTGACCACAGGTGTAGCCTCGTGTGCCCAGGCGGCAGACTCCTGAGTGTTGTCTCCCACAGTTGGAACAAGTGGGATACTTGGTTTGCTTATTGGCTGGCTCCCCTTTTGGATTGTTCCACTGCTTTCTTTTGCCTTGATTCTTTCCTTTCCAGTTAGAGTTGGAGCCCTGGGGTTTCTCTGTCACGACTGTCTTCTGCTGCCGCATGTTGTTCAGGTAATGCTCGGTGATCAGAGCACTGCTCACTAGTTCTTCTGAGGTTTGCGGCCTATGGATGCCGCTGGCCACATTCAGTGCTATCTCTGGCCTTAGCATTTTGAGCATTAGCCTGACTCGCTCTCGTTCGGTGCTGACTAATTCGGGACACAGACGCGCCAACCTGTTGAATCTCTTCACGGCTTCCTCTACTGATAGGTCGCCCTGCCGAAATTCCGTGAACTCGTCGTAGTGGCGGTTTGTGACCCGCATGTGGAAGAATTCTTCAAAGAACTCTTCTTCAAAGCTAGCCCAGGTCATCTGATTGACTGGGCGTTTTATCTTGATACGCTCCCACCACATACGTGCGTCTCCGGTTAGGCAGAAGGAGGCGCACTTTACTTTCTCATGCTCTGGCAAGTCTAGGAGCTCCATGGTACTCTCCAGGGTCTTGAACCAAGCTTGGGCATCCCATGGTTCACTGGTGCCTGAGAAGGTCCCTGGCTTGATCTTCTGCCACTGGATCAGATAAGCTTCCCTTTTTGCCCCTGTTGCTGGGGCTACTGGCATGTCTGGTGGGACCGGCGCCACAGGTGGAACCTCCATCACTATCGGCGTCTCCACCTGGGGCTCTGGGGTAACAGTGGGAGTAGCCTGCTGATTAGCTATTAGAGCAGCAATTACTTGCTGCTGTTCCGCTACTTGTCTCTGTAGTTGTGCTACTACCTCTGTCAGGTCCGCTGGGGGCACTGAGTGGTGTGCCTCCTGCTGAGGCTCAGTAACTGGTGCTCTTCTAACTGAGCGTCCTCTTGCCATTATCTAAAATAGAGGAGGATCATACAATTCATATTTTAATTCTAAAACATGCTATCAGATATAAACTAAGGTATTAAACATGCTTCCGTTAAATGTAAACAAGAACTGACTAGAAACAGATAACATGAATAACATGAAAATACTATAAATCTGAAAGCAAGAAAATATAGTAATGTGAGAGATACTCTTACTTAGAAGCTGCAGGTCTGATGCTGATGTGTGTGAGGAGAAAAGATGGAACTTGCTCTGATACCACTCTGTAACGACCCACCTTCTAGTACACTAAGCTTTAAGGTGGATCGCTACGTAAATATATATATCTAACTGATTTCTGACTGAGTAACATAGGAATTTCAACAACGATATGTAAAAGCATAAACATAAACGTGCCAAGTTTGCATCAACTTCTTATTAAAACCATTCATTATTCATATCTAAGGGCATTCTTAGCTATTATATGTCATTCTATATGGTGCATATATCTTAAAACAAGCATATCCTAAGTATTTAGCATGTAGATCAAAAGTATCAAGTTCTTATCTCTAAAGCTTAAGCATGGATTTGAATTACCATATTACAAGTAGTAACTCATATCATTCAACATTCGCTAAGCAAGTATTAACACAGGTAAATAAACTATTTTAATATACTAGGCACCATAAATAACGAGTCTAAACAGGTTAATACATGGTTCTCATAATATATCGCGAAATAACTAAAGAAGCATAAACAAGAAAACTAAAGAAGCATACTAGGCACCACGCATACAAATCTAATTAAGTTCATACATGGTTCACATAATATATTACGGAATAACTAAAGAAGCATAAAAAAAGGGTTATTCTATGCTTTGCAAGTTCCGAAGACTTTTATTCCAACTCCACCATCACACACACTTTGCATCAAGCCCGCCGCCTCCGCTACTAGTGCTTTCCTTTACCTGTATCTGCAGTATAAGGAAATGCAAACAAATAAGCATAAAGCTTAGTGAGTACCATCTAGCCTCACAAAACTATGAAAACTCGAATCATGCTTTTGGAAAACATGTTATGCACATACATGCTCATATCCATAAGTAATCATGTTAGGCTCATGCTAAAATACATATCATAGAATGTCATGGCATATAGAGACAGGGCACATACTGAACTAAAACTGAAAAGTAAGCTATAGCATGACATACATATCTGAACTGGAACTGAACTAACTAACATAAAACTAATTATTAACTTCACCACATGCTAATATGAATTTCTGAAAACTAAATATATATAGTAGGTGAAAGTAATAATCAACTGCTGTGGGCCCGGCAATGTACCAACTGTGCACGCATCCCTAATAAACCCGAGGTAGCAAATCCCGAATCCATTAGGGTTCTACTAGGTTATCTAAACCTAGGGGCAACTAGGAGCCCATCCCATACTAGGTTATCTAAACCTAGAGGCAACTTGGAGCCTATCCCTGGACCGGAGTCCGGTACAATGCCACTGAAAATAAAATAGTCCTTTATACTTTTCTTTCCTTTTCTAATTCTTGCTTTTACTAGG
>JAGFNQ010000100.1:39620-59913 GCA_024364735.1 Boesenbergia rotunda | reverse complement strand
ATCAGGTCACTCCCTGACCGATCAGGATCCATCCTGATCGGTCATAAGGGGGAACTCGCGATATTTGATCATTCAGCCAGACCGATCATGGTTCCTGCCAGTGTGGCTCTGAAATCCCTCTGATCGTTCACCAGAACGATCAGGAGCTCTCCCTGATCGGTCACAAGACCGATCAGGAGCCGAACAGAAGCCAACCAATGTTTCTGTTCTCTCCCTGATCGGTCACCAGACCGATCAGACTTCTCTGGATCGGTCATCAGACCGATCCACGACAGGGAGTTCGTGCCAACTCCCTGATCGGTCACCAGACCGATCCAGCCAAGGCCAACTCCACCACAAGTCAAGAGAACAAGCTTCCTAGCCTCCTCTAGCTCGTGCTCAGTCCCTCGGACCAAGACTCCGTGCCCAGCTTCACTCACTGGGACTTCATTCAACCTAGCTTCCCAAGCTAGGACCTGGCTTCACTCACCAGGGTTTCATCCAACCTAGCTTCCCAAGCTAGGACCTGGCTTCACTGACCAGGGTTTCATTCCACCTAGCTTCCCAAACTAGGACCTGACTTCACTCACCAGGGTTTCAGTCAACCTAGCTTCCCAAGCTAGGATCGGCTTCACTCACCAGGGTTTCAATCGACCTAGCTTCCCAAGCTAGGACCCGGCTTCACTCACCAGGGTTTCAATCACCCGGCCTCACTCACCGGGAGTCATGCCCAGTCCCCGACCAGGACTTAAACCAGACTCATCTCATTAACCTAAACTAAAATTAATGTCAACACCAAAACAACAATCAGGGTCAGACTGCATCAACAGTATAAGCTGGGAAGTCGCCGGCGCCGGTTGAGAGAACACAAGGCGAAGGAGAGAAGAAGAAGAGGAGGAAGAAGAAGAGGAAAGAGTGAGGAGAAAGAGACTCCGATCAGCGATCTCGGCAAGAAGAGGGAAAAAAAGGATTAGATATAAAGGGTGGGGGTGGACATTTTACGTTTAGCCCCTCCAGGTTCATCTATTCACACATGCCCTATAAGTTTAGGTAATTTTTCTTTTAGCCCCTCATGTTTTCCAAAGGGTAACAAGAAAGGTCAAAGCGGCCGGGACAATTTATGCCTGTGTAGATATATCATAGTTAAGGTTTCATAACACATCTTAGTAATTCTTCCCAACAGAAGTGCCAAAACAACTGAGAGCGACTGAATCAATACCACTGCGATCTATGCATTATAAGAATATCCCACTGCAGCTTAATCCAAATTGTAACCGGAATTATTTAGGTTTTGATACTTCTGCATGCACCATAAGGCCTCGTATTTCCTTGATAATATATAGACAGTACTAATATTGTGATTAATTAAGTGCTGCAAGAAATTAAATCAAATATACATGCATATGAAGACATATTACAGACATCTCTAACTGTGGTATGCGATATTCTAATCAATCTCACTAATTGAGGTTTAAGAGAGAAGATTTCTTTTAAGTCAATCTCAACAAAGTACTATTCAGATGATATTCCGCACAGAAATTTCTCGACTGGAAATTAATTGAAGCTAGCTGTAAAAGAAACATAAGATTGAGAACTCACCACCGAGAAGGTGAGATGATCAATCAAGAACACCAATTACTCACCTTGAACTCGATCATGTCCATTAGCTTCATTTCAAACCAAACCTTAGGGTTCTCAATTCTTTTCCTCCTCTTTAGCGTTATCAGAAACACTGAACCTTGAGATATGAACAGAAAAAATATATATATAAGCTAGCTGAGGATCAGCTAGGTAGGGTTTGATTGTGCTCCCCATTAGCAGATGAAACTGCCATAATGATCTCGTTGATCCCTTCACATCTAAACCTAGTTATAGATATATATAGATAGAGAGAAGGAGATTTATCAATTATTGCAGAAAACAAACTTAAACAGAGAGATTCAAAGTCAAAAGGAAAGAAGGACATCGTGAGATCATGCTGGCAGCTTCAGCTACTTTTGGTGCACATGCATGGAGTCATGAGATCTACTTGAAGAAGAAGAAGAAGAAGAAGAAGAAGAAGAAGAAGAAGAAGAAGAAGAAGAAGAAGAGATATGGCGATGTGGGGGTGATGATAGCCATAATTAAGGCGATGCAATTGGTTGAAAAGAAGGCAGAATAATGCAGAAGTGGTCCCTAAAAAAAGCTCACCATCACCTAAATTCTATACAATAAACTATTTGTGGAGTAGCTCTGATCCATTGGTTGCTTCGTGATGTGTAATTAGACACCACTGCTCGTGAATTCTTTTGAAGCATTTGTTAGCTGTCCATTAATATTTATTTTTTTTCCTCAAAAAAAATTATATATATATATATATATATATATATATATATATATATATATATATATATATATACAGTTGAGTGTATGTATATCGTAATGACCATGTGAAAACCACTATATATGCATGCTGATTTATAAATATTGTCTCATATATTTTTCAACAAATTATGTTTAGATGACTTTTTGATCACTCCTTTTCTTGCACTGTAGTGATTTCACTTTGTCTCTGCATGCTTTATCTTTAATTTCCTTGACCATTTCTCTCAACCTCAATTTTTTTTGTTCCTTCTTCTTTTCCCTTTACTTGTTCAATTATTTCTCTTAATCGTGGTCCTATGATGTATCTTTCAGAAAGCTACTTCACAAACAAATTATAGTGATAAATAAATAAATAAAACAAAAAAATAGCTTGTAGAAAGCAATGGGCAACGTGAACAAACTATTCTCAAGAATATTCATTAATGTTCACTAATTGTGAGCTGTGTTCTTGCTTTTTTTTTTTTAAAGAAAAATAGCTAAATGAAATGCGGTTGCACACATTATATTATAGTTCAAATGTTGGAAAAGACCAAGGGAGACAAAGTAGCTAGGTGTCATAATCTTTCCAAAGATCTTGTGATCTAGAATAGCATTCGTATATTGATGCTATTATTAGTATGACAGGTTCGATAATAAACACCCCCAATATAATATTTTGTCCATGTTTGCCAAATTGATCAACAGTTTAAATTGCACATGATTCAACAGAAATCTCAAGTTTAGATTATTATCAGTACATTATTAAGCTGATTTTGATATATATGGGCTATTTTCTCTTTCACTGATTTTGAGCTCAGCAAGTGACCGGCCTAGCACTCGCAGCCCAGAAGAATAAGCTCTGATGAACTGATAAACCTTTTAATTAACTTCTTTTTCAAAAATAAATAAAAGCTCATACTGTAGATATTCTTGTTTCCAGCTGAGATCATATGAAGCATGGATGAGAAAAAGGAGGAGTTCTTATTTCCCTTCAGAGCTTCAGGTGCAGACAAAACATGAAGGAGAGAGGACGACCATGAAATGACCACACTAACAGTTAGAATGGCTGCGTAGTAGGTTTTTTTCTTCAACTTTAATTTAGGCCTTTTCCACCTTATTAAACGCAGCTCACCCCGTGGGGATGGAAACCCGATCAGCGTGGAGTTTGGAACTGCATGCCATTGCCTAGCAGCAGTTGCATCTTCCATGTACGCAGCAACAGTATGCATATGCATTAATGTTCATCAGGGGGAGCTGCGTGGCTCTATTTTTGTTCCCACGGGTTGGTACAAATGGTTCATGCAAGATGTTACCATAGATATGTTGGATACAAGTGAATGAAAAAGGAGGTGGAGAGTAAAGAGACTCTATTATGAATGAGATTTTAGTCCCACATTGAAAGTTTCAAGGCATATTGATTAATTTAAATTATTTCACAAACATGATAGTTGTGAACAATTGCATGGGGAGAGACTCTCTCTCACGCGCAGGTGTCCAGGGGATGCAAATCCAGGGCCCAGATTTGTACTGAACCAAGTTGACTCATATGCGTGCACGATTTATGCGCGTCGAATGCCGGAACGGTTGGGGTAAAATTTGTCCAAACGAATAAATCAACGTTTTTTCACCTGCGAAATTTTTTGCTCAAATGTAATGGATGAATTAACTATTGATTAATACAAAATCAGTAACCTCCAGACATTTAGATCTGAATGGTTAATGAGCAATAAATGACGTTAATTTGGTCATTAATTACTGCATGGTCTAAGCCCTATATAAAGAGGTTATGACCGAGAGCAAAAGATATAGGCAGAGCAACAATCACTAGTAGAATTTTGATAATAGACTTCGCCAATAATTACTTCGGCGATAATTAATGACGAAGTAATATATATTAATAAACTTCGATAATAAAATTAGCGTAGTAAATATAGTTTTAGACTTCATAGATTAAAAAAAATAGATTTTTTTTTAAATTTTTAATAACAATTACTTTATAATTTTTATTTAATGAAGTAAAAAGATTTACATTAAATTTATAATTTTAAATGGCGAAGTAATAAAATTAAACCGGTAAAAAAAAATAAAATCTGAACCAGCAGGTTTTAATTTGTTCAATTCCCACGTACGTCAATAATTTCTTAGCGCCGAAACCAAATTTCTCCCGATCTCTAGGCGCCGAAGTAATTATTATAATAATAATTTTTTATTATTACTATAATAATTATTTAGGTCGCTTAAATTTAGTTTGCGTCCTCCCAAACCTACACCTAGAGATCCGCCCATGGTCGGAGGAGACAAGAGCGGTGGAAAAGCGATGCGCCAGAGCCCTAACCCTAGCTCCTGCCCCAACGCAGATCCGAGTGCCCTTAGCTCGATCTGCAGCGCAACCCCTGCTGCTGAGGAGCAGCGCCGCCGGGGGAACTTCATAAATTAGGCTCTGGTGCAGGACCTCATCCGGAGGCTCTCCGTCGCCGACCTATCGGTGCGAGTTCCTGCCGTGCGGGAGGTGTGCAAGTTCGCGAGGGCGTCGCCTAAGTCCCTCTCCAGCTTTGCCGTGGCGTCCGTGGTGCAGCCTCTCATCGCGATGCTCCCTTCCCCGAACCATGATGCCCAGGAGGCTACTTTGCTCGCGCTGCTTAACCTCACCGTCCACAATGAGGGAAATAAGGATAAGATCGTGAAGAGTGGTGTTGTGCCCCATCTGGTGGAGCTCCTTCGAATCGGGAAAAACAACCTAAGAGAGTTGGCTACTGCAACAGTCTTGACACTCTCAGCGTCTACCCCTAATAGGTCAACCATTGCCACCTCTGGAGCAGTTCCTCTTCTTGTTCAAATTCTAACCGCGGGAAGTATTCAAGGAAGGGTCAAAGCCGCCACCGTCCTTCAGCTCGTCTCCACTCCCGGGAAGGTGCAGATCAAGGCTCACCTCGTCGCCTTGTTGCCCAATGCCCTGCCTCGTGGACAGCCACAGCTATCCGAGGCCCTCGCCCACCAGTCGTTCGTCAAAATTCCCCAACCGAACGACCTAAGTTTCTCCCGCTTCACAGCTTTTGCTTCCCCGATCGACCTAAGTTTCTCCCGCTTCACAGATTTTGCTACGTCGATTGACCTAAGTTTCTCTGCTCTGCTCTGCTTCGGCGACCTAAGTTGCTTCCCGGCGATTTGTTCCCATCTCTTCTCTTCTCCGTTCACATCACTTCTCTGCTCCTGCTTCACGACGACCACCAGACCACAGATCGCGATCCCCCTATCTTTCTCTTCTCTGCTTCTGTTTCGCGGCGACCATAGATCGTGAACTCCAAATCGGGAACTCCAAGTACTAATAGCGGCTCTTTCTCTTCAGGAAGAAATCTTTCTCTCCAAGGGACTTGTATCTGTGCTAGGTTTTTGTTGGACGGTAAAATCTGGCTACTTTTGTGTTGTATGTTTTATTCTTCTTGTTTATACTCGTATCTTGTTTTATTCTAAGTGGAGGATAGTAGATGAGTTCAACTATCAAGTTTTGTTTCAGTCCAGCAGTTATTTTGATAATATGTTGTTTTGATTGGCCTGTGCTTGATGGCAAGTTAACTAGGCAAGGTTAAAATGGCCCTTTAGTTACTGTCAACTAGTTACTTGGATAGAGTATTACTAGGCTTCAAAACAAATTATATGATGAACAGTTTGAATTTCTGTTTGTGTTTCAAAATTCAATGTTTTGTCAATTGCTTTCAAGATGTAGTGAGGTCAAGATGTATAATGCCTTAAAGGGTATCTCTAAAAGATCAGGTTTTAAACAATTAACAGTATGTATTATGCTTATGTATGAAGATATGAATGGATGGTTCTTATAACTTGATTGTGACCATTACATTATCTTTTATATTTCATTGTAGGGTAATCTAAAACAAAGTGGTTCTATTGAATGTGGATATTGTGTGATGAGGTACATGAAAGAGATAGTTGAATGTGAAAATTCACAGTTGGAAACGATGGTAATATTTTTTTTATTATATGCTTTGGTTTATAATTGAGATAAACTATTACAGTTGGATGAATCTAATGTATTTTATATTTTTGCATAAAAGTTTGCAGGAACAATCAAGGATCAATATTACCAACAATTTGAATATGATGATGTTAGAAGTGAATGAAGTGAATTTGTCTACTCATATATAGGTGTCTAAATTGGTGGTGTACTTAGGATACATATTTTGTTTTTTCATTATGAATTTTGGATATACTTGTGGATATATATTTTGGTTATATATTTTGGTTATATATACTTGTGGATATGTACTTGTGCATTGATGGATTTGTTGATATATATTCATCATTTTGAATGGATAATTGTTTAATTTTAATGAAGTAAAAATAATTTTTACTTCACTCTTTTATTAAATTAGTGCGGTGGTAATTGACATTTACTTTATTAAATTAAAATTATATTGTAATAAAATATGATTATTTACTTCGATAATAAAATTTGATGGTGAAGTAATCAAAAATAAAATACTTCATCCATTTAAATTGTGATGAAGTTAAAAAACATATTTACTTCATCATAATTTAATAATTGTGAAGTCGTTTCAAATCTATTGCTTCTGTATCATACAAATTAATGAAGTCTTTTAAATTGATTACTGTGTCAATAAATGTATACGATGAAGTAACATAATATTATATACTTCGATAAATATAAATACTGGCGAAGTTATAAAATATATTTACTTCGATAATTAATGTAAATTGTGAAGTTGCATATCATCTATTACTTCGTCGCATTACAAAACTACTAAAGCAATAGATATTTTTTTACTTCGACAATTAATTTAAACTGTAAAGTTATATATCATCGATTACTTCGGCACTTTACAAAACCAACGAAGTAAAAGACAAGTTTTTACTTCAGAATCGGTCCAAATCTGAACCGGTTTGCCTCTTTGAACCGGTAAAAGACTTCGCTATTTTCATGGATATGACTTCGGTTATATGGCGAAGTAAAATAACCCTTTTTTACTTCACGTGTGTCTACTTCGGTAATTATCTATTTATGACTTCGGTGAATATACGAAGTAAATTAAGAAAATTCTACTAGTGAATTGTCTTCCACCTCATTTCCCAAGTCTCCGTGTGCTCCCCGCTCGGTGGATTACCTGTTAACATTTGGAAAACTTGGAGAGCTAAAAGGCAAATTAACCCAAACTTTGGGGCTCTTGTGTGAATAGCTAAAATAGGAGGGTTTCTTTTGTAAAAGACCAATCCTTTTTAAAACCTTTTCTTTCTCTCCATGCGGCAGATAGCGAAGCCCAGCAATCCGAGTCCCTCTTCTATTCCTCTTCTTCTTCCCCGAGTGCACACAAGGACGGTCGGCGACCCGTTGACGATATCCGCAGCTCCACCTTCACTTTGGAACGATCCTTCCTCTTCCTTCTTCAGATCACATCTCATGGATTGCCGGAGTTAGGCTGGGAGTCGAGGTCGACGCTTCTTCCTTTGGGGATAGCCCGTTTCTAGCTTCGATTCCGATCTGGGAGGGAAAAGGAAAGTCGGAGACAGGGACTTTCATGGGTGGAATCAATCGGATCAAGACAGAGAGTTTCCCTCTCTCTCGTGCGTGATCTCAATTGGTGAGTCCACTTGATTTGAGTAGATCTTGATGAATCTAGGTTTTTCTGCTTGGATTATTGCTTTGATTCCTAGGGTTCTTGTAGTTTCCTTTTGTTGTATTCGCTGTGAGTTTCCTCTCAGAGTTTAGCTCTGTTGGTTAGATCGAGGGTTTCTAGCTTTGCCGTGACCAAGCCGGGTTGGAGCTATCTATGGGAATGCGATTCTGTTCTTGGATTCTGATTTGGGTTTTGGTTTGATCATGATTTCGAGCTTTAGCAATTGTATTCTTGCGTTTCTTGTTTTTCCCTTGCTTTCTGTAATCTCAGAGTGAATTGTAGATTTTGTTCTGGCTCTGATTTGTGTTGTTTGCTCCACTATCATTTGATCAGATTTGGAGTGTGGATTAAACCTTGATATCTACTGTGAGGTGTTCTGGGTTTGCTAGAATGAATCGGTGTGTGGTTGTTCCAGGATGGTAAAGGAATTGCTATCCTTACTCTGTTGGTGATCCACTGTAAAGGAGTTCTATTGCTTCAGAGTTATGTTGAAGTAAATTGTATTGCTGAGTTGGTTTTCTTTTGGCCTTGTGTAGATTTTGTCCTTGTCATGAGTTTGCTCCATGAGGAGCCATGAACAGAGAGGTCTTTCTGATGGAGCAGTCGACTGATCTTTCTGTGGGTTTGCAGTTCGAAGACACCAGTCGACTGGTAACTGTCTCAGTCGACCGGTGAAGGCTAAAACTATTTTTCAGCAATCGAAATGTGTCGTAATGATGTAAAACAAGTGTATAATCTTATAGAGGGTTAGTACATTGTGTTTATGATCGTTAATGGTTAAAGGATCTAATAAGAGGGAAATTGTTGGAGTCCTTTTGATGTGTGGCAAAGGGGGAGAAGTATTAGGTTTAAGTGGGAAACCAAACACGCCTTTGCAAGAAATCCTAGGTCAAGGGGGAGCTTAGGTAAAGGGGGAGTATTGTTGCTCATTTATTGGCAAAAGGGGAACCTTGGAGAGGTTCTTGAAAAGCTTTTGTAAGTCCAATATAGGGGGAGCCTTTAACAGGTTTTAAAAAGCTCGGTTTGGTAAAAATCCTAACTCATTGGGGAGGTTTAGGTGTGGGGATGCCTTGTGATAGGATCCATGCATATTGGCTATTTGATGGTTATTAGCATTGTATTTGCTATTTGTTTTCCCTAACTTAAACGTATTGCCAAACATCAAAAGGGGGAAAATTATTGGGGCAATCTATGGTCCGAAGTGACCATATATTTTGATGATTAGGCAAAGGGTTTAAATTAGATTCACCCTTGTATTTGATATGTGTAGTTGAGTGTGCAGGTTTGCAAGATACACATGGACTTAGTTGGACGACTCCGGGTCCAATGAAGGATGGTGTGAGGAGACAAGCCGTGGGCTTGTATGTATCCGAGGGACCGTGGACAAAGCAGGGACTATGAGCCGAGGGAAGCGGACTTCGAGGCATACACGAAGGATGACATGAGAGATAGGTCGTAGGCTTGCATGCATCCGGGGGATGAGAGCCAAAATCGAAGAGGACTTGAAGGCAACAGGTTGAGGCTGCTGAATGGAGAGTCAACTGAGTCGTGAGGGGTTGAGTGTTGAGGGAATTGTACTCGGGAAGAAAATCCTAGGGTTCGAGTGCTGAGAGAAATGTACTCGGGAAGGGAAATCTTAGGTTTGGTAGTGGACCAGTCGACTGATCTAGGATCAGTCGACTAATGAAGTCCACAGAAAGATCAGTCGACTGATCCTGGATCAGACGACTGATGGCAGCTAAAATTCGAACGTTAGGCTATAACGTTCGAATCCAAGTGAGACCAGTCGACTGACCTTGGACCAGTCGACTAGTAACAGTCTTCTCAGCAAAGAGCACTATTTAAGAGAGCTCAGTTTTGGCTGAGAGTTTTTGACGAAATTGGCTTTGGTTAAAGGCCAATTAGTAGTCTAAGTGCTCAGAAGAGTGTTGCGGGTTGTGGAGAGGTTTCTTAACCCACAAGGAGCTACACGAGCTAGCCGGAGGTCTTCCGGGGAGTCATCCACCGACGGATCGGGATCATCCACCTTACAGACAACCGTGGAGTAGGAGCTTTCTTTCCGAACCACATAAATTGGTGTGTCTTTCTTAGTTGTTAATTTTAGTTTTTATTATTCCGCTTGCGCACTAACAACTTGTAGAAGAAAAATGAAAAGTAGCTATTCACCCCCTCCCTCTCTAGCTAAACGGAAAGGTCCCAACAAGGTTAACCTGGGGTGATCCTAAGTCCTATACTCGGAGTAATTGGGATTAATTCTAATACGATTGATTAGTTAGTTTTGGCTAATTAACATCTATTATGATGGCTAAAACTATGTGTGGTGATACAGGTCATTGACTCGACTATTTTTATTCCACTTGCGGCAGATATTATTTCAGACGGGAGTTCTCTTCACTTTCGGATTTCTACATTGGAGGGGGGTACCTCTGACTTATCTTCTAGATTAGTCATAGTTTATATGCTTGATATGCTTTGTTTAGCAATAGGGTAATAAATTGTTATATGTTTCTTCTATCTGTTTTGCTGATATTGTTTATGCTATACCTGGCATGTGATACCTATACCTTTAGGACTTAGGCTATAGTGCATTATCTACGATCCTTGCATATCATGTTGATATAGGTAGACTAGATAGTGGATGTTGTTTGACCAGTGTCATGCATCATCGTGCACTGTGCATCACTGTCGATCAGGGGCCCCCTTGTGGGTGAGTCAGGTCGACAGTCATACTGGCCTACCCATACGGTCACTCATGGGTTAGTGGTTGACGGAGTATGGGTAGTGTGCTCTGTGCTTCTCTGCTCAGGCACTCATGGGTTAGTGAATCGGAGCATGGTAACAGGCAGGAGTCCCTCCTTGAGTTGTCCATATACCAGGAGATGAGAGAGAGAGGCCTCTCCCCCATTTATATACATGGGGTAGGGGTAACACTCAGATAGAGATATCCTCCAGAGATGACCTGGGGCAGATAGAGATATCACCCGGATAGGTCATGGAGTAGGAGTGTTACACCGGCAGCATTCCGTCTACTTGATCACTCAGGAGCAGTGATGGCAGAGTACGGACGACAGTCACAACCCTACATCGGAGGGTGGCCTCCGCTCAGCTTCCTCCCGTACATAGGTGACAATGTCTGACCGACGGCAGGGGTGACCATGTCATTGCACCATATGTATACGCATATTTTGCATTTGCCCGTGCTTGCTATACTTAGATGCTGCATATGATTGACATGCACATACAGGAGACCTTTATGTCTGGTTTTGGCGACTCCGCCACATTGGTATGGTATGTTTCTACTCCTCCTTTCAGTTGTACTTATCACTGCCTGTACATGTGTGATTTCGATAGCCTGTTACTATTATTGCTAGTTTAGACTATCTTGCATATCTGATGAGATATCCGCTGAGTACTGTGGACTCACCCCATTAGCTCCTTATTTTTATTTCAGGATGATCGACTGGAGTGCCCGGCAGCCTGCCCTAGCTCGCGTATTTTCGAGACGATTCTCGGGGTTGTCCTTGTATTTTGATGGTGGTACATGTTGGTACACTCTTTCTGTTCATTTTGTCTTTTCGTTTCCGCTTTGTATTCATGTTCTGTTGGGTTGTTTTTTGCATGGCAGTATATTTGTACTTTTGTGTGCCATAGAGGCCTTTATTTCATTTTATTTTGTCGTAAGTTGTACCGGTACGCAACTTTTAACGTTATTTTCGTTTTCTTTATATGCAGACGTTTGTTCCAGCCCTATAAGCTACGGTACAAGCGGCTGAAGTTGTCATAGAGGTGATCTAGTTGTCCGCCAGGTCGAGAGAGTGACAGTCCGATCAGTATCGGACAGACAGCTCCTCGAGGCGTGACAATCAGTAACCTCTAGACGTTTGGATCTGGATGGTTAATGAGCAGTAAATGACGTTAATTCGGTCATTAATTGCTGCATGGGTCTAAGCCCTATAGAATGAGGCTGTGACCGAGAGCAAAAGATATAGGCAGAGCAACAATTGTCTTCCACCTCGTTCCCCAAGTCTCTGTGTGTTCCCCGCTCAGTGGATTACCCGTGGTAGCAATCGGGTACTCCTTCAGTTCGCCATGAGCAAGCAGTGCTTCGTTGTATCCGTGGTCCCGCTGTTGTATCCTGGGAAACAAATGTCCATCGTAACCTCAAAGCACAATCGAAGAAGGATAAATCTGTTGTAAAGAGACTACATTACATAGGTCTCAACAATTCTTCATTTCTAGTTCGGGAAGTCCGGGTCGAAAGTCCAGTTCGGGACGTCCAGTTCGGGAAGACTGATTCGGGAACTCCGGGTCGCGAAATCTGGTTCGGGGAAACCGGTTCGAGAAGTTCGGTTCGAGAAGTTCGGTTCGAGAAGTTCGGTTCGAGAATTTTTGCTCTGAAATTCCAACTCGGTAGTATGCATTCTGCATACAAGGCAGCTCAGGTCACTCAACAGCTAAATTGGAATTATTTTGTAATTTCAATTTATTTTAAAATCTCCGATAGTATCTCCTACAAGATAAACTTGGATCAATTCTCGTAAGGTGCAAAATATTTCTTTGATTGCCTCACCTTTCCCTAACATGTGCTACTGTCGTTTGCTGAAGCCTATTTAAATTATCCCCTTTTAAAAAGTATGGAGCCATCTTGAAAGAACAATCAAGGTAACTGTTATGACCAAAATGTTGTGGATGGTCAAACCATCTGTCAATCGGACAAATTGATGTGCACGTACTCCGAAGATCATCAATGAGTGAGGTGGAAGAACCCGAAATACATTCCATAAGAAGGTTCAATTGGCCGTGGGATGGATCCCGAGACCACTCTATTGCGCAAATTAGGGTTTACTTGTAATGGTATGCAAAAAATAAGGTAGGAGCAAGGAGATAGAATTTAGTGGAGTTCCCACAGAAGATTTAACTTCTTTTGTCTTCATCTTCATGAATACTTATATGATCCTACGAAGGTTGTCTTCATATCAGTTAGAATATCATCATTGCAGGGGCTAAAGAGGTAACCAGATCCAACAACCATTATCTTTCTCCTTACTCACATAGCAACATGCGTCAGCTATATGGGAATCTAGGGGACCAGGTCTAACAACCTTGTAACTATCCTACCATTCTCAGGATGTCACACGTCTGTGAATATTCACAGTTATTGCCTGTGAGTTCACGTAGGGTGTAAACCTGTTTTACAGATAGAAAAAGCGGCATTGGTACAGAGTGGCTTTGACGACAAAGATGTGTAAATTCGCTTGAGAAGGAGAATGAGATGGAGTTTGAGATTGAGACAGCGTTGTCTACCGAAATTGAGAGGGAATATGTGATTGAGATGAAGTCCTGAGACTGAGATGGAATCCTGAGATTAATATATAGTTTTGAGATCGAGATGGAATCACGAGACTGAAATAGGATTTATGACTGAGATGACAGTCGAGAGACCAAGATAAAATCGCGAGACCAAGATGGAAACAATGATTGACCCTTTAGTTGGACTTTAACCAATAAGCTAGGATGACTGTGCCGAACTGATTTATCCCCGAATAAACCTTATTTGAATAAAATTGACCATTTTTCGAAGTCAAGTTTGACCATCATGACTTTTCTGATAAATCAACATAATTATTGACCAACAGGATACATAAACCTACCAAGAAACCTTCGCATAAATAACGATTTCATCTTCTTTGTCACGTATTCGTGGATGAACACGACAACGAATTCACATGAGGACGTGAGTGATAGAAAGCACTCGTTGAGTCAGACCATGAACATGGCAGAGAGAAAGAGCAGCGAAATATCTCTCTCTCTCTCGTTTTTCATACTTTATCAGAGGAAGAAAACACCAAGACGGCAAAGGTACGTGGCTACTCCGCTAGGATTTGTACCATGCACCTTTATTTAAGTTTTTTTATTGCTACTACTGTTAAAAAGTATATTATATAAGTTTCATTTAACTCAATAATAATTTTCAAAAGAAATATAGATCAATTAAGTCTTAAAGGGGCAAAGGTAAAATTACTCTTCTTCTTTTCCACCAGGCATCAACTAGGCCTATAAGGGACAAGAACAAGGTGACGGAATTAATAGATGTACAGTAACTTTGAATGCCTACTCCCGAGCTACATTGTATATATATGCAGCCATAGCCTCCATCTTCTTTCAATCAGACATTATGTTCTTGGTGATTGAGCCAGATTAACATGAGACTCATCGAACCAAATAAATTTATCATTAATCTGATGGGGCCGGGCACACCTGAGAACCCGGCGACCGGCCATAGGGCCAGGCGAGCCGGCCCCA
This sequence comes from Boesenbergia rotunda, assembly GCA_024364735.1. NCBI lineage: Eukaryota > Viridiplantae > Streptophyta > Magnoliopsida > Zingiberales > Zingiberaceae > Boesenbergia > Boesenbergia rotunda. The sequence goes on along the minus strand of JAGFNQ010000100.1, from coordinate 45,640 downwards.
CGGGGGACCCTCTCTCATTTAGTGCAACAAGCCAAGTCGTCGCCCTCGCTTGCCCGTGAATTCGTCGTTTTCTTCCCTTCCGCTTCTCCCTCTGCATGCCTCTAGCTCTGCCTCTCCACTGACACCCTCTCCACGTGCAAACCCAACACGAGTCAAACAAACTACTTGCCTTTCCCTTCCTTGCTCTACGATCGATGGGCAGGAGGGACAGAGGGAGGAAGAAGAACGAACGACCTACGCGGCGGCCACTGTTTAGAAGAGAAAGCTGAAGAAAATGAGGAGAGCTCTATGCTATGCTTGTTGCGTGTTGCTGCAAGCCATTGGCTCTCTGACTTCCATTGGCAGGTGAAGGACGATACAGCCATGCACGTCCCCGAAAGCCACCCACTCATTTATTATCGTCCATGGGGATGGGGTCAATCTTCTCTGCTTACAAATTAGTATATATCGTACTACATGATATGCCTACTCTTCTTCTTCCATGCCGGTCTCGTCTATTTGTATATGATTTCTCCTCTGTTCTGTTTCACTGAATTTTTAAGACTTCTTCTCCCCTTCAGGAGTGAGGGAGGGCATGACGTTTTGCTGGCGGATCGACTGGCCTCTGCAAAAAGATCATCTTTTTTAAACTGAAACTGAAGTAGAATGCGATTCATTAAGCAAAGCGTCGATCAATTAAAGAAGAAAAAAAAGAGGAGTTTTAGTATCCTGTACTATAAATATGGTCTGCCATCAATCAATGCCGTGATCTCCTCATCGCTTCCAAGACTGCAATGGTTGCCGGCAGGTAAGTTTTCTTTTTCTTCCTCGGTAAAAAACTGTAAGTTCGATCTCTCGATGCCATTGAGGTTGGAACACAATTATCTTGTCGTGTCCTATCAAACGACTTGAGGAAAGAGGTCCAAAGAGGACAGACAGTATAAGTGGATTGTTTGGGGGTTTACACACAAAAGAAAGCATGAACTAGGGGCATTCCATGGCCTATTCAACTTAGTCGAGTTCAAAGAACACCAACAACACTGTGTGTGTGCGCGTAATCACGGACTTTTATTCAAATTTCCACCTGGATTCAAAGAGGACAGAATGATTTGAATCTTCCTTTTTCGGGTCTATTCTTCATAGACACCACTAGCTCTCTGCCATCGAATTCGGTCCCACAATGTGATAGTTTGAGAAAAAGAAAAATCATATTTTTAATTCGACAAAAAAACCTTAATTTCCATGTTCCACGCTCACGCTGCAACTTTCTCAGCCGGCAAGCATGTCCTATTAGTCCCAGTTAAACACCCATGCAAACCGCCAAAGAGGCAGCCTGCAACCACAAGCGTCACCTCCCTTCGCCCTCTCTCTTTCCCCTCTCCCCCTCCACCATCTCTGCTCCTCGGTCTGCTTCGCCGTCTGTAAGAGAGGAAATGGGCGCCCTACACCGCCGGCACCGCCGCCTCTCCACCGTCTTTGCCTTCCTCGTCCTGGCTGCCGCCGTCGGTGAGAGTAATGAGATCCCATTTTTGCTCTGTCTCTGGCTCTTTTGAGTTACCTTACCTATGCTTTTTTGGGCTCTCTCGCTGCCTACTTTAACGAGTTATTCAGCTTAAAATCCAAACTCGCGTTCTAGTTCGTACTAAAAATTTCTCCTTTTCTTGCTTTTGAGTGCCTTCTGCCACTTGCTCTTCTGATCTTCCTACTAGTGGCCCAGGGTTTCTACTAAAGAGAAGCAATTTCTCTGCTTGCGATTTCTCCGAAGGGAGAAATATTGATTGCTCCGATCATCACCATGTCGCCCAAAAGAGGAAAGAGGAGGACTCGTTCTCGCCGTTGATGTTCCCGGTCTTGATGTGCAGGTATCGCTTTAGCTGGAATCCTCGAGGAAGCGGGAGAGCCGGTGCGGTCTTGGAACAGGGAGCTAATCTCGGTGGCTCGTCGGAGATTACTCATCGGGCCAGGTTCATGGCCGCCGACCTGCAGGGCTCGCTGCGGCCGCTGCCACCCCTGCGTGACGGTGCACGTCGCCGTCCAGCCCGGCCGGACCATGCCGCTCGAGTACTACCCTGAGGCATGGCGATGCAAATGCGGCAACAAGCTCTTCACGCCATAAGAAGGCATCGACGGTAGTTCAAATTAAGGAGACCATTTTTAGCGTAGCGAGGAGGAGAAGAAGAAGAAGCCTCTCTATGAAAACAGCTTCTTTGTAAACATTATTTGTACAAAAGATTTCTATGTAATGCTAAATTAGCTACTCTAATTTGTCGACTGATCTCGTCTCCAGAACCAAAGGGTTAATCTTCTAAGTTTCATAGAAGCTTCCGACCGATGCCTAGAAACCATAGATAGATAATTAATCGCTCTTCCGCTACACCATAATCCCAGGTGCAATAACATGTTGGATCGTGTAGTAGATGAATCTGAAGTGACCGGTCCAATCTCACGGATATTTTTCACTGGTCATTAGAGTGAATTCGAAAGTGCTCGTGATTGGACGGTCTAAAAATCCGACGTCCCAGAATTCACGTACCATTTAGACAAATATCGCGATCGTAAGTCACAAAGAATGTGGTGTGATGTTGGTCAGCTGATAGTAAAGAACGGGCAGTGCATTGATTGTTTGGCACATTTAGCAGGGAAAAGAATTCGTTTCACTCTGTTTGACATCATTTTGAAGATTACAACTTTAAGGCAATAATAATGAGCATAGATGAACAATGCTTGTATTAGCCCAACCACAGTACCAAAGAGATCAGATCAAAAAAAGGATCAGATTGCCGATCTTGTTCGTGCAAAATATGAATTTAAAAGAAAATTCATGCCGAACTCAAGCGGCAATTTGAGAGTGGATTTCATAATATTTTTCCACTTAATTTGGCGTCAGGGTGGTGTGTAAGTCATGCTTTCATTAAACTATCAGTTGCCGCTACTGTCACTGCAGGCAGCTTATTAAATAGCTATGGATTTAACGAGTAAACAGCTGAATTACGACTCAAAAAAATTTCGGTCATTAATTATGAATGAATATTAAATTCAATCATTAATTAGTAAAGGAAAAAATTCATCCCTAAATTAGGATCTTACCGTTAAGCTAGAGGGGGGTGAATAACAATTTCTCAATTTGTTCTTCCTACGATGTTAGCGTGCGCAAGCGAAAACAATAATAACAAAATCAAACAAACGCTAATACGTTATCTTTACGTGGTTTGGAGATGACGCTCAGACTCCACGACTGTCCATAAGGTGGACGATCCCGATCCGTCGGTGGATGACTCCCCGGAAGACTCCGGCTAGCTCGTGTAGTTCCTTGTGGGTGGAGAAACCTCGCCACAATCCGGACAACACTTCCTAAGCACAAAGACAACTAATGAACTCTAACCAAACTCATTTCGTCAAGAAATCTCAACCAAAACGAAGCTCTCTTAAATAAAGCCTATGGCTGAACTAGCCGTTGTCAGTCGACTGCTCCCAAAGCAATCGACTGATCCCACTGCAAGAGCTAGCCAACGGCTAGATTTTTGACCTGATCAGTCGACTGGTCTCATACCAGTCGACTGATCTTTCTGTGAGTTCGAGTTCCCCACTGGCAGTCGACTGATCCATTCCCAGTCGACTGCCCAGCTTACATATTCACTCTCCCTTACTCCGAAGACCCTCCTTCACGTATGTCTTCAAGTCCACTCCTTGGCTCGCCTCTTGAAGTCCTCTTCCACCGGCTGTTGTCCCTCAAATGCGCACGCAAGCCCTCGGCTTGTCACCATGCCATCTTTCACGTATGCCCTTTCAAGTCCACTTCCCCCCGCTTGCCCTTGGAGTCCTCTTCCCTCGACTCTCGTCCCTCGGATGCGTACTCCATGTGTGACTCACCAAGTCCAGCAAACTCAATCACACATATCAAACCACAAAAGGTAAACCTAACTTAAACCCTTTGCCCAAACATCAAAACGCATGGTCACTCCGGACCATAAATTGCCCCAACAAACTTAGTGGATCCGCTAACTAAAGGGTTAAATCGAGAATTAGTTGCAAGCTCATCAAGAAGGATGAGTTTGATGTCGATAGAAAAAGTTGGTGCAAAGGAAACTCAACCTATGCTGACTGGAGATCCCAAGAACTAGGTTCAAAGGGACAACCTAACTGCATTGACAAAGGTGTTCACTGTGAGGGAACAACTCTTTAAAACAGTGAAGGATGAAGGTTAAGCATACGACTTTTAATGATTCAATAGAGTTATATGGAAAATTCTTAAGAGATCACCTATGTGAGAAAGAAGTAGAGCCACTTCGAAGAGAATTGAAGGCACAATTCTTAGAATTTCTCGCAGAATCAGGCATGTTTATGGCCAAGAACGAACACACTCATGAGAACTGAAATGTATCAGGGAGAGTCCTAGGTGAGATGTGTCATTGCTTACATAAACGACAGCACAGTTCAAGGATAACATGTCTACTGTCAGCTAGGAAGCAAACAGATCTTCACAAGGGAAGGTTCAAAGGGTGAAACCTACCTATCCTATACTGGACTCAACTGTTGAATGCTATCACATACCATGTTTCCATTCATGTGGGGGATTGTTGAATCTCATGTGAATGGAAAGGGAGGTGTGGAGGAAAGAAGCTCCTTGGTGAGTGAGACTTTAGACCCACATTGGGAGTTTCTAGTGAATGGAAAGGGAGGTGCAGAATAAAGAGTCTCTATTGTAAGTGGGGCTATAGTCCCACATTGGGAGTTTTAAGGCATAATTGTTGGTTTATATTGTTTCACAAGCATCTTAGTTGTGAACAAATACAAGTGGAGAGGCTTTCTCTCATGCATGGGTGCATAAGGGGGGTGCAAATCCAGGGCCCGAATTTGTATTGAACCAAGTGAACTCGTGTGCGTGCATGACCTGTGCGCGTCGAATGTCCGACCTGTCGGAGCCTTGAAGCACCGCCGGAGGAGGACAAATCTGTTTCAAGGAAACTGCGTTGTGCAGGCCTCAGCAACTTCCTGGTCGGGAGACGTCCGACTACTGCTCGGGAGCTCAGGTGATACTGTTCGAGAGCTCAGGAGTCAGGAGGTCTAGTCGGGAGACTCCGCTTGGAATTCTAGCTTGGGAATTTAGCTCGGGAGACCTGGTCGGGAGCTTGGGAGGCCTGGTCAGGAGATACTAGTCGAGAATTCCAGCACGAAAGACTACATCCTGCATAAAAGGGAATCTCGGGTCACTCAACAGATAAGTTGAAATTTGTATAATTTCAATTTTGTTTTCTTAGCTCCCCGTGAAAAGGAGCATTTCCTCCAACATTGGAACTCAATCGCAAGACTACCTCGTCGAAGATCTATCCTCAGCCCTAAGCTCTGTCTGTGTCGAGATGAGGCATGGAGGTCGCATGAGGAAGGTGCAGGGGATAGATGCAGTGGCCCTCAAACGATGGGGTAGGAAAACGATTTACTGTGACCTGGGATGGAGGGTAGAGGTTGTCGGCTCCGGCGTCGATGTGGCCATCGGCTAGGTTGGTCGGCACCGATCGAGTGAAGGAGAGGAAGATGGATCGGGAACAGACGAGTGGCTTCAACCAAATAGATTAGGTTTAGGAATTTATATAGGGAATAGATATATAAAAAATGTTTATTTTAAATAAACATTTCCTTAATTAAGTTAAGAATAGCTAAAGAGGTTTCCTTTTATTCCATTTATCGCCATAAATAACAAATCACTTCCAGAAAATTTAGAAAAAATTCATAAAATTCTACGAAATTATTTCCTGAATTAATCTTTAGAATTTAATTATCATATTTAACATAAATTTCTACACACTTAGATATAAGGCATCAAAATAACACAGAACTTAACTCGTTTGATCATCATCATAACTACTCGGTGGCAAAAGGCGATTCGCTCGCCCCCAGCGCCCCTGCCAATCCGTCCCAGGGTCAACACGGAGGAGGTAAATCACGGAGGCCACTAGCCCGGATGCTGTGGCTAGCGAGTGGGGAGAGTGGGCATACTGGCTTTGCCAGGATTTGACCCCAGACCTCTTTGTGGTAACACTCAC